>CABHPR010148687.1:19832-34061 GCA_902168415.1 Peromyscus melanophrys
TCTCTCTCTCTCTCTCTCTCTCTCTCTCTCTCTCTCTCTCTCTCTCTGTGTGTGTGTGTGTGTGTATGTGTGTGTGTGTTTTATTCAGGCATATGTGGTCAGACACACCCATACATCTGAGGTCATCGTACAGCAATTATAGAGCCAGAAAACTTAGAGACTGTCCAATACAAATAGTCTCCAACCTTCATCTTACATAGAGAAACCCAAGCCTAGGGAGATGAGATGATTCATCGGAAGTTGCAAAGACAGTTAATGCCACAGCTCATGCTTGGGAAGGTCTTCTGGGGCCCTGTTCTGTGTGCTATCTCTACTGTGGTATATTCTGGGCAGGTGATATCACCCAGCTTTCAGGGAAGCAACCTTCAATTAGATCTGAGCATATCCTTCCCTCTCTAACTAGCTGTCCCCACTGTAGGCTCTGGACAACTTGTTTAATCTTTCTGGGCCTTGGTTTCTTCGACTGTGAATTGAAAGTAATATTTGAATCTACTTTGTAGAAATGGTTACTGATTTATTGAGGTAATTTGTATGATGCATAAACAACAGTGCTTTAAAATCATCTAAGTTTGTTTGTTATTTTAGTAGAGCAAAACCTAGACCCTTTCTTTTATCAGAATTGTGTCCCTAGATATTTTCTGCTGTCTAATAAAGGCATATCAACTCAAACACAGGAAACTACCCCAAAGTTTAGTTGGAGCAATAAACCAGCCATATGACTATACTTCATTTATTCCCAAGCAGAACACTGGAGTCTTTCCTTCAGGTTAAGCTCCTAGGAAAGGCAAACAGTGGAATCAAACCCGCTGTGAGTCACATGAGGCAAGCCAAGTGCCATTCAGAGAATTAGATGTTCCCTCAGCACTAAGAGCTCAGAACAGTAGTTCTATAAAGAGAAGGTCATTGACAGTTGAAATGCCCATGTTCAGAAACAGCTCTATCCCCAAGGACCAGCAACAACATGAAATCCCCATACTGAGAGAGAAATCATTCAGAGAAAACAGCTGCTACAAATCTTAAAGAATTAGATGTCTATTTGTGGGTTTCTACTGCCTTTGTCTTAGAGGCAGTGACACCCAGTGCTTAATGAAGCCACATTCAGCCTCCTCTGAGAAAATAAAAGATAGAGTTCAAGTAATTCTTAATTTTGAGTGAGTTACAAATGTTTAAGTTATTAAAGACAGAACAGCTCACTGGGAAAACAAGCTCACAACATTTTGTCTTCTTAAATTTTATGTATTGAGTTTTATGTACAATAATACAGAGTAGGAGCACCCAGTATGGCACCCAGTAAATGCTCAAATGACCTAAGTGCAGCTAGGGTTTCATACTAGTGTTTGGTTTGCAAAGGATGGTAGAGCTCATTCTCCAGTCTTCTTCTCTTACAACTTTTCATCCTCATCCATCAGTTCTTGAATTGCCTTTGATTGCAGCAGCAGAGAGAAGTCATTCAAATTAGCCAAAAGAAACAGAGGGACATGTACTAAATCAACTACGGTAAGTCCGCATGCAGTCCTGGAAGCATGACAGGAGGGAGGAGGATGCTATCAAAGCTCTTCCTTCTCTTCCCCTAAGCTTCTCTTGGCTGGAGTGTCATCTTTCTTCTCTCCACTGGGGAGTAAGACATTCCCAGCTGCCTCTCTCTCACTGGGAAAAATCCAAGATCTTTTCCCAAAAGGGGCTCTGCTCCACCAGGTCCATCTTGATCTACATGAGTACTGCCAAACATGTCTCTGACTGCAAGGATGGGGTCATCATAACGGCCATATTTGTCTCACATGGTACATTGGCAGGCTAAGGGAAAGGAGTCAGCTCTACCGGTTCCACACAGGTTGAGTAGAATTAGCAAGGGATTGAGAAAAATAGAAGGTGCACTAAAGTGCTAGGCAAAGTCTGGGGAAATGGATTAGTGGCTAAGTGTTCTTCCTGTAGAAGCATGGGGTCCTGAGTTCAAATCCCTACAGCCCATGTAAAAAAATCAGACATGGTCCCCATGTGCCTGTTACCCTACTGCCTGGAGTTGGGTAGGGTGATCTCTGGGGCTTGTTAGCAGCCGTCCTAGCTTCAGGTTGAGGTAGAAACCCTGTCTCAATGGAGTAAGGGAGAATGATAGAGCAGGACAATGAATAACATCCTCCTATAGCCTCTGCACCCATTACACACATGCATACACACACACACACACACACACACACACACACAAACACACACATGAATGCATGAATACATGCACATATGCACATACACCAAAACAGAAAAAATAATAAAAATAAATAAAAACAAAGTGATAATCTATGAAAGCTCTAAGAGAATAACAGCATAGATTAACATCTTTCCCACAGAAATCTCTCTTGGAATAGTATGAGGCAATATTTAGTCAAAAGATGGAAAAATAATTTATCATGTTCAAGCCAAGACCCTTGAATTCAACTTAATTAAATGAGTAGCAAATTATTGAGAGAGTATCCTGATGCCCTCTTTCATTTGAGGGTTTATGTTACAAACAGTACCCAATGAGGAGTCACACCATGTTTGGATCCTCAGAACTGACAGGGCAAATACAGGGCCACTTTCCAATGGAGAAAGGCAAAGTAACCAATTGACTTTGAAGAGAAACTTTTGTGAAAGAATTTTGGCCTACTTATGGCTCAGTGACAAACGAATGACCAACATATTGTGAGAATATCTTTATTGGCAAGACATACTATCTAAGCTAAAGTCACTTCCAGTTTTTAAAATCCAGTTCTGTGTAGCATGAATCTTAGAGAGTCTTATTAATAAAATCAAACCTGAGGCCAGTTATTGGGGTGAACACTGGAAGATCAGAGAGACAGAACAAGCCACAGCTAACCTCACCTGGCCAACTTCTCGGCTGGTCTTGTTTCCTCAGACTGGAAGCGTCTGTGTCTTCATATCCGAATGGCTCTCAGCTGAACTGTGCTGCTCAAAACCTAAAAGCTTAACCAGCCAAATGCTGCTAGTTTCTGGTCCTCACGACTTATATACTTTTCTGCTTTCTACCAACACTCCCTGGGATTAAAGGCTCGCTTTCTGGGATTAAAGGCATGAGTCACCATTTTTGGCTGTATCCTTGAACACATGGATTTCTGCCTCTGGAATGCTAGGATTAAAGGTGTGTGCTACCACTGCCTATCCTAAGTACTAGTGGCTTTTCTGTTCTCTGACCCCAGATAAGTTTATTAGGGTACACAATATTTTGGGGAACACAATACCACCACAGTTCTGCACATGGGACACAGGGAAGGCTTCTCAAGATCAGTCCTTACCTTGAGAAGGAATTGATACATGAGTGAATTCAAACACCTTTCTAAAAGCAATTAATTTAACAGCATGGAGAAAATGCTGCTATAGTTGAACAGTAAGCCCCATATATTTTTTTCCCTTTTCACTATAAAACCCTGGTCAATTCTTTGAAATTTCTTGTTGGTCCATAATTTCTCCTAATGTTATAGCTTACTGAAAGTAAACTCTTGAAATACTACATTTTTATTTGGAAATAAAATTTATTGATCAATAAAAATGGTCCAGACTCCACGATAGCCAGAAATGAGAAAGAGCCATGTTTGAAAAATCCATAATATCCCTTGTCTCTATTTTTACAATATCAGTATGGCTTGGAACAAAACCCAACTGTTGAGTGCAAGAATTCCAAATGAAATATAAACCACATAAATAACAAGTGTATTAACTAAGAGCAAAGCCTCAGAGACCTAACTCTTGGATCTGGGAATTGGTTCAGTGAATACAGTGCTCATTATGCAAGCCAGAGGACTTGAGTTCGGATCCCAATACCCATGTAAAAGCAGGTCTTGCTGTGTATGCCTGTAACCCTAGTGCTTACTGGAGTGGGAGAGGGAGGTAGAGGCAGGTGGATCCTGGGGACTCATTGGCCAGGCATCTAGTTGAAATGTTGACTTGGTAAGATTCAGTAAGAGACTCTGTGTTTAGTGTTTGTACTCTTAAGAAATAAAGTTTGCCTGAAGATCAGAGGGCAAAGACAGCCACTAGATTAAACATAGAGGCCAGGCAGTGGTGGCATGAACCTTTAATCCTATCACTCAGGAAACAGAGGCAGAGAACCGTCTGGATTTCTGTGAGTTCAAGGCCACACTGGGCTACACAAGATTGATCCAGTCTAAAAGAGAAACAGAGCCAGGTAGTGGTGATGCACACCTTTAATACCAGCACTAGGAAGGTTGAGGCAGGAAGTGATACGACTGGGCAGAGAAAAGAATGTAAGGCAGGAGGAGACAGGAACACGGTCTTTCAGGCTGAGGAATTGGTGAAATAAGAGGTGGTAGCTGTGGCTTGCTCTGCTTCTCTGATCTTTCAGCTTTTACCCTGATATCTGGCTCCATATTTTTATTATAAGACCATTTAGGATTTGGGCAACGTCTGGCACCCAATGTGGGGTACTAACCCATGACCCTGAGATTAAGAGTCTCATGCTCTACTGACTGAGCTTCGAGCAACAAGACTCTATCTCAAAAAATAGAGAAATGATTGAGGAAGATATCCCAACATTAACCTCTGGCCCTGGCATAGGCAAATGCACTCCCCCAACATGTGTCTGTGCCCATGCACGCGAGCACACGCGCGCGTTTACACACACACACACACACACACACACACACACACACACACACACACCCCTTGCTCCAAAATCTAGCCATTGTAATCTAAAAATATAAAAAATAGTAATATTTCTTTGCATTTTTTTTTTTTTGGTTTTTTGAGAGAGGGCTTTTCTCTGTGTAACAGCCCTGGCTGTCCTAGAATTTGCTCTGTAGACCAGGCTGGCCTCAAACTCACAGAGATTCGTGTGCCTCTGCCTCCCAAGTGCTGGGATTAAAGGCGTTTGCCACCACTGCCTGGCTTCTTTGCATTTGTTAAAGAATTTCATACATCATTTCTAACCCTCTCTCTTCTTCCCCAACTCCTTTCATGTTCCTGACTTCCTTCCAAATTAATGAGCTCTTCTTTTTAAATTATTGTTATTACTGTGTGTGTGTGTGTGTGTGTGTGTGTGTGTGTGTGTGTATGTATATATAAATACAACATGCTAAGTCCATGTGGTGTTCCACATATGTGTTTGTGTTTAAAGCTGATTTCTTGGTAGTGGATAATCTAAAAGAACACTGGTTCTTTTCTCCCAGCAGCTTTTTATTGCCTGTAGCTCTTCATCAAGAGTGGGACCTTGTGATATTTCTCCCGTCCATGCTGACATGTCAACTAGCCCTTTAACTCATGAATGGGCAATGAAAATGTGGTACAAATGCACAATGGAATTTTGTTCAGCTGTAAAGAAAAACAAAATCATGAAATTTGCACGTAAATGGGTAGAACTAGAAAAACTATAGTGAATGAGGTAACCCAGATCTAGAAAGAAAAATATCATGGTGTATTTCAAAGCATCCTGGTCACTAAATACATGACAGAGACCACACTGGGCAAACTCATAATTCACAAGGAATCTGAGATTAAATAGTTGTTGCATAAATGTCTACAGCTTCCTTAATAATGTATAAAATTAGCAATGAAAATAGCATCATTTCATAGTCTATTTGAAAAGAAAGAAACTTTACAAAAATTAAAAAAAAATTAAATCTCACAAGTGGCTAACTACAGAATTTTTTTTATTTGGGTTTGATATTTGACAAAACTTTATTACTACCCTCTCAAAAAATATTTACCTCCACAGCCATGCTTATTGCATGTCATTCACAGTAGTTGGATTATGGCGCCCATCCACAGCTAAACTAAATAAAAGAAATGGGGTTTTATTCAGCCATAGAAAAGAACAGGAATATATCATTTGCAGGCATGTATACAGCACTGGGGTCACTGCCTTCTTAATAAGATGTGTGTGTAACTTAGACACTTTCATCCTGACCCATCATCATCAGCAAATTGGACTGGCAATACTCATGTGACATTATAATATGGTCTATTTTTGAGCTATCTCATTAGTTGGTATTTACATGTGTTTATAATGTAAGTATGCTTTGGTAGCAAGAGTCTATATTCAAACTCTACTAACATTCACTCTTAATTTCCCAAGGGCTTAATTATTACAATTTAATCATATGATTTATTTTAGGGGTTACATTTATAAGCTTGAATTAATCGTTGCAGCTATGTTATTTAGAAGTATGCAATGCAGTTTACTTCTTCCATAAGATGATATTCAGTGCCACTTCAAAGAGTCATTCCTTAAAACTAATTGGATCCAGATGGCCAGAATCACTCATCTGGAATTTGCATCACTTCCTGTGTCTTTGTCTCTAAACACTTTCACTCAGCAAACACTTTACCCACTCAGCCATCTCTCTGGTCCATGAGTCAGATTTTTAAGGCTTGGCTTTTTACCCAATGTTGGTCTCATACTATGAATGAACTGTTCATTTTTTTTCATTTTTCTTTGGATAGTATGGCTTTCCCAACAATTGTATTGAACCAGCTATTCTTTCCCTATTGTGAAGCCATGATATCTTTGTTAGTTGATTGTCTTCCTTGTAGATTTATTTCTGGCCCTCTACTCTGTTCCATGGTCTATGGGTCTGTTGTAAATGTTAATACCATCCTGTTTTGGTTTCAATAGCTTTGTGATATAATTTAAAGTCAGTATATTTGACGCCCTCAGCTTTGTTCCTCTTGCTGAAGATTGTGATATGGGAGCTAGGAGTGGGTTAAGTACCTCATTGCAAGCATGAGAACCTGAGTTCAATTTTCTAGCACCCACATGTTAGGGTGCACACCTGGAATTCCAGTGCTAGATTGGTACAGGGAGATCCCTGGGGTTTGCTGGCCAGCCAGCCTAGCTTAGTTGGAGATATCTGGGCTGACTGAGAGACTGTCTCAAAAACAAGCAAGACAGCAGATATCAATAGCTCGTCTCCACATTCATACATGCACATGTGCAGATTAGTTATTTGGGGTCTTTTCTGGTTTCAAACAAATTTTAAGACTATCTTTCCTGTTTCTATGAAAAAGATCATTGTAGTTTTAATGGAGATTATGGATACTGTAACAATGTTATTTTTTTCTAGTCTGTGAACACAGGGCATCTTTCTTACATGTTTGTGTTGTCTTAACCTTGTTTACAGTTTTCAGCGTACAAATCTTGTATGTCTGTTTCCATTTATTTATTCCGAAGATTCTGTTCTTTTTGACATAATTAGAGATGGGAATTTCCTTCTTCCTTTCTTTTCTCATTCCTTTTTAGGTAGCTCATTGCTCGTTTGTAAAACTGCAGTTGAGTTTTCTATATTGATTTTGTATTCTGAAACTAATGAATATGTTCAGTTTCTTGAAGGTGCCTTTGGGATTTTCTATCTTATACAACCATTTCATTCACAGAGATAAATTTCTTCTTTTCTGATTTGCACTCCCGTTTTTGTTTTTCTTGTTGTTTTGTTTTTATAACCACCCTGGTTAGGAACCTTATAACCAACAAGGAGCTAAAATGCAAAATATTTAGAGAATTTATACTGTTTGATAAGAACGTTCCCAAACAATCCCAAATAAAAATGACTAGAACAGAGGTGTGTCTCAAGTAGACAAACAAATGACCAACAGAAACATTAAAACATATACCACATCACTAACCCCCAGGGCAGCGCAACTGAAAATCACAGTGAGCTTCTGCCTCCCACCTACTAGAAAGGCAGTCAGCAAAAAGACAAGAGATCACATTGGGGTACCAAGAGAAGCCTGCGCCCTGCTGGTGGGGATGCAGACTGATGCAGCCATTGTGTAGGATAGCCAAAGGAATTGCACAAAATCCAGCACTCCCAGATCTGTGTGTACATCTAAAGGAAACCAAGTCAGGCCTTTCAAGAGACACATGAACACCCATGTTCTTCAAAATGTTATTCACTACAGTCCAGATATGAAAACCTAGTATTTATCAATACATGAATGGATAGACAAATGAGATGGTTTGAATAAACACCACTTAAAGACTCCTGAGTTAGTCTTGATCCCCATCCTATAGTGCCATCTAATGGTGGTAGAATCTTTAAGATGTAGGGCCTAGTGGAAGGAAGTTAGGTCATTGGTGACCTCAAAGGGGATTCTGGGATGCCAGCTTCTTCCTTTCTTTGTCTCTGTCTCTCTTGTGCTTGCTGGCTGCCTTGGAGTAGTAATAGCCTCATCTTTTACTTTGGACTCTCACCATGATATCACCACAGACACAAACCATGGGGGAAATCAATAATGAACTAAAACCTCTAAAACCATGGGCCAAGCCAGGTGGGTGAGGCAGTGCGTATCTGCAGCCCTTTAAAAGATGAAGCAGAAGGATAGCCTGAGCTCATGAATTCAAAACTAGACTAAGCAATATAGCAAGACTCTGTATTAAAAACAAGAAACTAAATCACAAAAACTCAGCAAAGAAACTTTCCTGATTTTACCTTAAGTACCTCAGGTAGTTTGTCACAGTAGCAGAGTAGACATTATACTAATTGTTACATGATAGAAGAAGAAAAGAGGGAGCTGGAATTTACCCAAAGAAGTGATGTCCATAGTGAGAGTTCTGTTGGATTACAGAGTTTAATATAAAAGAGTGTTTATAGAGTAGTTAATTTTAATTCAAATAAGTTGAGATTAAATTTTTATTTACTTTGTTTTATTTGATTTGATTTATGTTCTGTCTAATGACATCTTTACCAACCAGTGTAACATCCATGTAACTCTAATATCTTATCTTTGTTAACTAGATCTCAGATGACAGAAAACTCAAACCACCTTCTTAATTAATGTAGCCTTGATGCCTTGAATATCAAATCTTTAAAGCTCAACCATTCAGTGATCTTCCTCCAGACTAACTACTTGCTTCTGTTTAATTCATTTTATATTGTTGACTAAATCTGTTTTGTTCCTAAGGGCTCTGTTGCATGTAACTCTAGGGCACTTCAAATGCCTCGCCACTAGTTCAATGGCCACAGTTACAATTCCTTGGGACTTCAGGAAATGTGAATCAAGGTTTTTAAAATGAAAGAAAAAATGCCTCAGTGCTCAGCAGGAAAAAATCAGGATGCCCTGGTCTTGGTTGTATTTTATACACATTTTCACAGAAGCCAAAAGGAACAGTATGTGCCTAGGACAAGATGAGTTACATTAATGGGGCATTCTAATGGTAAATTTGGTGTTTATATTGGTAATATAAACAATAAAACTATCATTGCCATTTTTATTTAATAAGGGACAATAGCAAGACTATAGCAGCCAGCTTAACAGACTAAAGTTTCACTTTCAGGAAGCATAGTGCATCATCCTAGGCATGTCATGTAAAACACATCTTTAGCTCCGAATACTCAGAGCATTTCACCCTTCAAATCTCATTTCCCACAACTGTTCTCAGATCCTTGAATTTTGTTTTTCAGAAAATTTGGCTTTACTAGATCTTATAATTTGTAACTAAAATTGGAGACATGGAGCCTTTCTTTATCAACATAATATTTACATATAACCACAGCAGCCAATGGTTAGTCAATGCCCAGTGTGTGCTAGGTATGTTAATTACATCATCTGGCTTTCCAAAGTCTCATATGGGGCCAACTCAAGGGTTGGCACAATTTTCTGTACAAACCAGATAATGAATATGTTAGGCTTACAGACTGTGCAATCTCTCTCATAATCACCACATTCAACTATTACAGATTTAAGCACCTGGAAAGAAAACATAAATGAACAGCATGCCTTGTTCTGATGTAATTGTATCTATAGACACCTACATTTGAATTCCATATATCTCACATCATAAAGTCTTATTTTTTGTTGATTTATTTCAGTTATTGAAATGTGTGAAACGCATCATTTTTAAAGATTTTATTTCATTTTATTTTTTCTTTTGATTTTGAGATTATAATACAATTATAGCATTTCTGTCTTCCCTTTCCTCTCTCTGAACCTTCCCACATGATTTTACTTTTTAGATTATGTGTATATCTCTCACTCTATGTGTGTGTGTGTGGGGGGGAACATATACATACAGGTAACCACAGAGCCAGAAGAGAGGTTAGGATTCCCTGGAAGTGAAGTTACAGGAAGTTGTGAGCTGTCCAACATGGGTGTGTGCCAGGAACCTAACTCAGGGTTCTCTTAACCATGAGTCATCTCTCTCTCCAGCCCCATTCATAGATCATGAACCTGACAGAAATAGATGGATATCTAGATTTTTTGTCTGGGGACCCTAGTTTTCCAGTTTCTAAGCCATCAAAATATTTTGAGACCAAGAACTGAAACTCAGAGGGGCTTAGTTACCAGTCAGAAACTACCAATAAAGTTGACCCCTCTGGCTCTTCACTCCTGTGTTTGGTTCATGAACCTTCTTCTGTGTGAGCATTTATAATCAGTGCAAAAGCTATAATCTTCCTAGCTAAATTCCTGAACTACTGACAAATGTGTGGCTTGTGCCCAAGCTCGTATGTTTGTTTCTTCCTTACTGTAACATTTACTGCAATGACAGACTATTGTCTTCAGTGTGGGTTTTATGTCATTTGGAAGAGAAGTAATCTTGGCAAATCAAAACTAATAAGTTACACTTGTATTTACTCATTGGTCCTAAAAATGAAAATATGTAATCTTTCCTAATGTTACTAATATACTCTAAAATAAGTAAATAGCTTTTTATGATCATAACATTTTTGTTATTAAATCTTACCAAGACTACTGAAGCCAACCAGTTCTAGAAAATGAGAGTGGGAAGAATGGAGTGATGTTAGAAAGGAGTAAGAGATTGAAGTGTCTTTTAGTATCTTCTTATATAGCTAGGGGTGGAGGTTCACAACCTTCCTCCCTCCATGCTTGAACATTGATTGCCTTGTTCTTGTAAAAGTTTTGTGTAAGTAACCAGAGCTGTGCATCGATGAGTGCAATGGTACTGCTATGTCCAGAAGAGACTGCCATATCAACCAGTCCTCCTCAAACTCTGCCTCTTACAATCTATTGACACTATTTCTACAATGTTCTCTGGTCCTTGAGAAGAGGTGATATGAAAAGATGTCTTGTTTATGGTTGAGTACTCCACAGTCTACATTTTGACAGATTGTAAGTCTGTATTAACACACAAAGAAGCTTCTCTGAGAAGGACTAAGAGTTACACTTCAGTTTTGCTAGAGGAAGGGAAGCCAGTTTTCTCTAAAGGTGTGGTCTCTAGTAGGTGGATCATGTTCCAGTGGATGCCCCATATCTACATGTATGTAGATGTCAAGGTTTGGAATTAGTTGGTTAATTTTTAAAATGACATGAAGTTGGAAGGGAGACATGAAGAGATCTGGAAGGAGTTAAAACAGAAGAGGTAGATGGGGAGTATGTGTTAAATATACTCCAAGCATTATGAAATTCTCAAAGAAAGGATTATACATTTTTTTCTTACCTTTGGCTCTTCTACGGTGTAAGAGAAATGTTGTCAAAGAATCAAGATACATTTCACATTTTTCTAATGTGAGAATTCAAATACCATGAATCAGTTACCAGTAATTATTTTATAAATGGACATAAGGCTAGTCTACAAACCTTCAAGTTATAAAAGAAGGAGAAAGAAGGGGAAAAGAAAGAGGGGAAGAGTATCAAGGTTATATGTAAAGCATAAACCTCCCCCCCCCACCATCCCTGGTTTTGCTTTAGTAATTGCCTTTCCTCATAATCAACTACACACCAAAATATTAAATGAAAATTCTTCTAGAAATAATTAGTATTTAGGTCATATGTTGCATGTAGTTCTGAGAAGTAGAATGAAGTTTCATAGCACTTGGGTTTATTGCAGTATATTTTTCATTGTATTTTGTTGTTGTGAACATTTTGCTGTTCCTATTTGTATATTAAACTTTATCAAGATATGCCTAAGTAGGAAAGAGTACAGTGTGAACAGAGTTCTGTATTTTTCATGCTTCCAGGCATGCCCTCCAGAAGGTAAAGTAGGCTACTGTGCGTGGATTGAGGACACACTGCTCAGAGTAAATGAGTTGGGGAAAATGTCAGAAAAATCAAAATCAATTCATGGTGGAAGAAAATAACTGCCCAGGGTTATTTGTAGTCAAATGAAATTGCTTGATTTAAAAAAAAAATTATGGATGCTCAGGGAATTGATTGGTGAGAGTTCAGTGCTAAAGCTAAACAGGACATTTCTATCACCCTATTGAAAGATCGGGGATCATTAAGGAAGACGGGGAGGAAAGACTGGGGAATAGAAAGAAGGGCTGTGAACTGCTGTCTCTTGGGCATGGCACAGCCAATGCAGTCATCACCTAACTGCCACTGTGGCTGCTGGAATAGTTCTATACATGACTGGGACTATAAACAGTCAATCATGAATCCAGGAGGGTGTCACATGGCAATTCCTCTTTCTGAGAAATTATTATGTACAGATGGATTCTGGAGGAGGGGCAGTCATTGTCCTCAGGTGTATACCCACTGAGGCATCCAACAGGCTCGAATGGAGAGCTCAAAGCCCATCATCACATGCACGGATGATGCTGGTTAGAAAAAACAAAAAGAAAAAAAACATTAAATTGTGAAAGAAACTTGTAGGGTATGGGCAGTGTAGGAGGATTAGAGAAGATGTATGTGTGTGTGTGTTGGGGGGAGGGTCCTCAGGAACCAGAGTGTACTTTATATATGTCCAGAGCAAATCCAATAAAAGTTACATGCAAAAAAAACATTAGTTATTCCAGCCCAAATCTGTGAGGAAAATGGAACTATACAATTCTCTTACTCGGGTTGTTCTCTTAGTGATGATGAATAAGACAGTGATAATAATTCCAATTAATTTTCTCCAGCTAACTCTTCACCTCCTATCATGTTAGGTATTATTCTTGTGTTATGTAATCTTTACAAAAATCTTATGATTTAAGCATTGGACTTCTCTCTGTTTCTGTGTGAGGAAACTGAGGTACAGAGAGGTTAAACCAATAGCCCAAACCATATATTGGAATAGTGGATAAGAGACAAGAGTCCTATTCAGCTCTGGCCTAGCTGATAACACAATCTGTATTTTTAATTGCTATGTGAGACAGCTTCTCATTCCTATTAATGAATATAAAATTGAAGTAGAGTGGTGTCATGATTTAATATTTTATATAAGTAATGGCCTAATGGAATTTTAATAGCACTTTATAATCTATAAAATGCATTTGCACAGGCAATGTTTCACTTGGTTTCAACATCCTCATATGGTACTTGAGGGTTGTCTTTCTGCAGGTATATGAAACAAAGATATTCATATTCATATTCAAACAATCACAAAACTGGCCAATGTCAGCTCTATCTATATATCTAGGAACATGTATGAGGGGACAAGTAATTACTTCCATACAATTGAAAATTGAGGTCAGAATTCTAACTTCCCAGACGTGTGGCCAACATGCAATTAGTCAACTTACATGTATAAAAGGATGAATGCAATTCTAGGAAAATACTACATATCTCAGGAGCAGTCCTGAAAGTGTAGTGAGGATCTGGACCCTTTTCACCCTCAGAGGAAATCAGAATAATTAGCAGTCTCTACAGACATAAAGCAATTAAAACCCCTGTTGGTGTTTGCCTTTCTGTTGCTGTAATAAGCACCATGAGCAAGAGCAACTTGGAGAGGAAAGGGTTTATTTTATCTCATGGGTTATATAGTCCATCATTGAGTGAAGCCAAAGTAGGAACTCAAGGCTGGAGCTTGAAGCAGACACCACGCAGGAGCATGCTTACAGCCTTGCTCCTAGGTTCATGTTCATATAACTTTCTTATACATCCCAGATTCAGAGTAAGTTGGACCCTCCATCAGTCAGCAATTGAGAAAATGCCACCCAACCACAACATGTCCACAGGTAAATCTTACAGAAGAAATTCTTTATTTGAGATTCCTTCTGCCTAGTTGTGTCAAGTTGACAACCAAGATTGGCCATCACAACTCTTAGGTGTACTACTAATTTCAAGAAATCACCAAACATGGAGTTAGGCAGAGACACAGTCAGTCAGTTCTAATGGGTAAGAGCTGTCTCCAGTTTAGAACAGTGTTTTCCAACTTTCTGTAAAGCAAAAACACTGACTGTTGCTTAAATCAGTCAGCTCAAATATAGAAACAAAATAGAAGAGATTTTTGCTGTGTGGAGTAGGGGAGCACATTGTCCTGCATAAAATGGCTGCATAGCTTCTCTCTCCTGTGCAGCTATCTATCTATCTATCTATCTATCTATCTATCTATCTATCTATCTA
>CABHPR010148687.1:34071-58189 GCA_902168415.1 Peromyscus melanophrys
CTATCTATCTATCTATCTATCTATCTATCTATCTATCTATCTATCTATCTATCTATCTAACTAACTAACTAACTAACTAACTAACTAACTAAAGAACATATCCAACTAGGTCATGTTTTAAGGTCACCATAGAATTCTCTATTTTAAAATTCTATAATTTGTGATTAGAAGGAACATATTTTTCCATTTCATAATCCTTTAGAAAATAATTGATCCTACATATTTACATTATATTTTTTGGAAATAATTGGATCTTTATTCCATGTAATACAGGGGAAATTTAGATACATTGAAAAAATACAGGACCATAGTTAACAGGAGACAAGATTAAACTGCCTTCTGCTTGTGCTCAACAACCAACCACACTGCCATACAGTGACAGCAAGTCTTTCGTGGTGTTGCTTATGGATCTGGCCTCGAGAAAACTCATATGAAGTGCCAGACTTTGACACCACAGGGAAGCTAGTCTCAAGCAGGGAGAAGAAGGTAGCAGGTGTCAGAGCTATGGAGAAAGGAAAACACTTCTTAGAAAAAAAACGTTTTATAGCCAGTACAGCACTAAGTAATTAAGACACCAACTCACTCAAGTCTTACCTTTACAACCCTGGGTTGATCTAACACATTCACTTTGCAAATTCCTTGGGGCTTTTGCTAATTCTGTTCCCCTAATGGAAGTTCCTCAGTTCCTCTTTCTGCTCTGTCTTACCTGGAAATCAAAATGGGACTTTTCTCTTGGCAGTTTCTTCTCTAGATGCTCACATTTTTTTTGTCTCCTTGTTTACTTAAAGGACCTCTTAATTCAGGGGCTGCAGAGATTGTCTCATGCTTTAGAACAGTTGCTGCTCTTGCAGAGGAACTGGGTTCTGATCCAAGCACTCATATGGTGTCTCACAACATCTGTAACTCAAGTTCCAGGAGATCCAGTGCTCTCTTCTGGCCTCCACAGGCACCAGGCATGCACATGGTGCACAGATAAGCATGCAGGCAAACACTTTTACACATAAAATTAAAAGCATATTCATTGAAAGACCCAAATGCACACAGAATTACTAATGATTAACGTCCTATGAGTTTATTGTGTTTGGGTCACTTGCTATGAAACAGAATTTTCAGGAGCAACACAACATTGTCACTCTCCCATTTAAATGCTTGATTGCACTGTATTTGAAACATATATTCTCACAAAACCTACTTATCCATCCACAGTTTTTAATGAGTAACTACAGACAGCAACCTGGAAAGCTGATGGAGTAGGAAACACTAGAAAACGTTCTTCCCAGCTAAATTTTGGTTTTACTGACAGAATATGTCTGATGTAAATATTTTATAGTTATAAAAAGCTTCTAAGCATCAAGAGAAGAGGCAGATAATAAACCATTCTTAAATTCAGTCAGTTTTAGTTCATGATACAATAGCAGACAACCATCCTACAAAATTACTGGTGCCTTGGTAGGGAGCTAGCTCTGCATGTGTTTTTGTACCAGCTTGCAAGAACTAAGGGTGGTGAAAGGGATCCTGACTTCCTTATGTCAAAGAACTGTATCTGACTACTTCTGATCTCAGAGAGGCAACAGCAGCTGCTGCACCTGCTCCAATGCTGCAAGCCCTGACTCTAACTAATGTCACTTCCAAGGGACTTACAGGACAAGTGTTTCTTCTCCTTAATTCTTTACTACTTGTAAGATACAGGAATTGAAGACTATAGCATTCAACAGCAACTGTACACACAAAGAGGAAAGAAAAGCTACTATACATGTGCAATGGGAGCTGTGGGTTTCCAAAAAGTCCTTACATTGATACTTGAGGCTAATCCTTAGTTCACAAATATCCCACTATCATAAAAAGGAGCAAACTAAAACAACAACTATTTCAATGAAAACCTCATTGTACCATGGGAAGAGGAACAATCCAGTTTTCAGAGTTACATGTGATTCAAACATCTAATTTTCAATGGAATGACTATAAGATACACAACCAAACAAACAGGGAATCTTAGCCCATTCCAAAGAACAAGTCAATGAACAAGATATCATTTTTAACAAATATCTGATGACAAGTCTATTGGACAAAGACTTTAAAAACTGAATTTAAAAATTGGGGAAATTTAAAAAAGTGAACAGACAAGGTTAACAAAATATGTACGAAAAAGAAAAGAACCACTAAACATAGAAGATTTAAAAATAAACTAACATGAAACTATGAAACTTAAAAACAATAGTTGAAATGAAACATTCGTTTGAGAGATTCAACAACAGATTTGAGCAGGCAGAAGAAAGGGTCAACTCATTTGATAAAACACAATAATAGAAAGTATCAACTTTGAGGACCAGGGAAGAAAAAGAAAAGACTGGAGAAAAGTGAAAAGAGCAACACCAGCAAGCAAAAGAATACACTCACTCTAGGAGCCCCAGAAGGAAAGCACAAAAAGAAAGAGAAAGAGAGGTCATCTGAAAACAGTAAATGCCGACCACCACATTTTTCATGAAAAACTAGAATATAAACATCCAAAAGCTCAATGGGTTCCCAGGTAAGACCCATGACACAATGGAGACACACCATTGTCAAAGTGGTATAGGCAAGAGCTGAGAGTTTGAGGGCAGTAATACAAAGGTCATCCACCACAGACCCCAGATCCAAGGATCATTCGTAAAATCACCACAAGTTTCTTAGTGGAAACTTCAGATACCAAGGAGCAGCAGATACACTGCATCTCAAGTTAGTTAAAGACTTGTTTGTTTGTTTTCTACATTATTTATTTTGAATCACAAAGGATAAAATACTAAAAGTTTAAGCACTGTCAACTAAGAAAATTTGAGTGGTAAGTAAGAGTCATATGTTTTATAAGCCAATTTTTAAACTAAAAAAAAAAGAAATTAAAAATTTGAAATCTATAACTTGACATTATAAACAGAATCCCCAGGATAATTGCAAATAAGCAGGAAAGGAATACACATCAATGGAAACAAGGAAGGAATCAGAGCACTTCACTACATAATACCAACTAATCTCAAAGGATCACAATAACTCAGCAATGAAAGACAAAGGTGCTATAAAGCAATGAAAAACAAATTGAAAAAAAAAAACTGGTCGGTCATCCCTTTCAAGCAATTACTTTAAATATAAATAGCTTAACTTCCCCAATCAAAAGATTGAGGTTTAATAGATTTAGAAACCATTATCCAGTGATCCTATAAATAAGATAATCACTCTAGATTGAAAGACTCCCAATATATTTAAAGTAAGATAATTTAAAATAAGGTCACAGGCTCGAGAGATGGCTCAATAGTTAAAGCCCCTTTGCTCTTACAGAGGACCCAGGTTCAATTCCCGGCACCCACATGGTAGCTTACAAGCATTTGTAACTTCAGTTCCAAGGAATCTAATATCCCATACTGACCTTGTGGCAAAAAACATGCCTATAGTATAAATACATACATGTAAACAAAACATTCATAGATATTAAATAAAATAAATATGTCTAAAAAAAACCCTTAACACAAGGTCTCATGTAAATAGAAACCAGGAAAGAGCAAGGTTATATTAACGTCAGAAAAATGGATTTTAATAAAAAATATATCAGACAAATAACATTATAAATTAATACAAATTTTTATACAGGTTACAGCAACCAAAAATGTATGTACTAAAGCTAGCTCTTGAAAATATAAAAAACAAAAAATGGACAGGATTGAAGAAAGAGGTAGCTGTAATAGTTGAGAATTTAAATAACCTACTGTCAATAGTAACCAGAAAGGACTATCCATAAGCAAGGTAATATGGGACTTGAGTAACATAAGCTATGCCTTAAATATGGTTTGTCCACCACACACAAACAAGGGTTGTACAAAGAGGTATTCAACCAATAAGGGTTGTTCCCCATTGCAGATTTAGTACATCTCTACCAAAGTTCCAAAGACTTATTTCTCATTAAATAGGAAAAAAACATTCATAATTCTTATGGAACCTCATAGGATCTTGAAGAGAGAAAACCATCCTAACAAATAATCCTTCATATCTTCTGATTTTTAAGGCTAATAGCTAAACCAAAATAATGGAAACAGTATTGGCATGAATACAGACATGTAGAAACATGGATTATGGGAAAATCCCCCCCCCAAAAAAAAACCGTCCTTGTATATATGTCAAATAATCTTCAAGTGGAAAAGACAGCTTTCCAACAGATGGTTCTGGGAAAACTGGGCACCCATACGTAAAAGAATGAAACAGACCTCCTTGTACTGAATACCATAAAGAAAAATTAATCCCAGGTGTCTTAGAGGCTTAAACGTAAGAACTGAGACTGCACAACTCTTGGAAATATACATAGAATGTATGTATACAGAACACCTAAAATGCAATAACATCAAGTCAGGAGATTTTTAAAGGATGCAAAAAACTCCAATAAACACTCCTCCAAAGAAGATACACAAATGCCCAGCGATCATGTTTGAAAAGCTGCTAAGCATCACTATAGATCAGAGAAAGTCAAATCAAAATGACAAGAAGTTGTCTCAGCTCCTAGGAGGGTGATTATAAAAGACAAGTATTGGTGAGGATGTACAATTAGTACCTAATTTGTATTCTTTGTACTCTGCTGATGGGAATATAAAATGGTGCATCCACTGTGGAAGAAAGCATGGCCATTCCTTTAAAATTAAAGCAAGGAATTATGACTTGCTCCAGCAATTCCCTTTCAGAGTGTGTGCTTAATGGTTAAGTGAAAACAGAGTCTCAAGGAAGTAACTGTATGCTAATGTTCACAGTGTTTACAGCAACAAAAATGTGGAAGTGATCCAGTGTGTATTGAAAAGTAAGTGGATAAGAAACTGTAGTAATTGATTCACAGAAATGTTGAAATAGACTGCGCTATGGGAGAACTGTAAGACATTTGGATAATTGAAATGAGGCAGTCACAAATACATATAGAGCCACTCATATGATATGCTACATAGTCAAAATCATAGAAACAGAATTAGAAAAGTGGTTATCAGAACCAGGGGAAGTAGGAGAATCATTAGTCAATGGGTACTGGACACAACATCACTTATATGTACACTTAATGGGTAAGACAGAACCCAGAAAACAGTGCCTTAAATAAAATAAGTCAGACCCAAAGACAGCCACTGAAGGATTTCTCCTACAAGTGAAAGCTCGAACAACTAAGATAGAAGCAGAGTTGATTAGAAAATGCCAGACTGAGGGATGCCTCAGGATTGGATAGACAGTGTCTATGGCATATCAAACATCACTCAGGCAAGCTGTAGTGCCACACTGCCATTATCTTAGAAACGCATTGTTTCCTAAGCTTCTGGGAGCAGACTTAAATATTTTTACTCTAAATTAGGATATAAGATACTAGACACGATATTGACACTTTCAACAATGTGTGTTTAAGTAAATCTCCTTACCCCTCTTCTATCTTCTCCTCCTGTTACCACTAATGCCTTTGGTAATCTCCCTCCCCACCCTGCTCAGTGTCTTTTCCTCTTTCACGTTTCCCTTTGCCCCACCCCCATCCTTCCTCATCATCTATCTATGCCCTCCCTTGACTTCTTGTTTTTTAGGCTTTTTCCACAGGCTGAGAACAACATAGGAGTGAGAACATGTGATTTTGAATTTGAGTCACCTGACTAAATACTCTACTATCCTCAATCCATCCATTTCCCTACAAATTTCATTTTCCTCACATTGGAATAAAACTCCATTGTGTATGTGTATCATGTTTTCTTTATTCATTCATCAGTTGAACATCTAGGCTGTTTTCATTTCTTTGTGAGCATGAATAGAGCAGTGATAAACATTATGTGTAAATATCTGCATAGTAAGATATGGAGTCCTTTGGATATATGCCTGGGAGTGTTACCATTAACAGAATATTCTTCATGACTAATGTTTTATAGCAAGGCTTCTTAAACTTTTCCCACTAGGAACTCCCTTTGGCATGAGAAAATTTTACATGATCTCAGATACATAGGCATGTAAAGTAAGTAGACAGGCATTACTGATAATAAATCATACAGGAGTTAACTTCAAAACAATTCCCTGTTAGACATAGAATTAGTCACTTATTAAAGATAAAAGCAAATTTGCATGCTGAGATGGATCTCTGCAATAACCCAAAAATACTAATTGACAGTTACATTCTGAGAATGATAATGGAAAAATATTAGGAGTGTTTTCTGTAATTAAAACATGAAATTTCTGTAAGAGCAGAAAACTCATGTACGATAAAGCACTTAAGTTCATAATAAACAAAAGTCTTGAATCTGAGTTGAGGTGTGTCAGGCAGTGTTTATTGGTGTGGTATGGTATGATGCCACAAAGTGTACATGTTGAGTACTCAGAACAAACCTGCAGTGAGACACACAATGAAACATGGGTAGACACTGCCAGAAATACCTTGGATTCCTTGAGCATTTGATTTTGAATTATTTTTTGGCCATTGTATGTTCGGAGACCTTTTGCTATTATTAAGTTTCTGGAGCTATCCATACCGAGTTCTACAGCCCCATGAGGCAACACCACAGTACAGAACGTATTTTTAGAAAATCCCACTGCAAAAGAAATAAAGCAAGCTAATAAGGAATCTCATTTTAATCATTGTAAGCTTATCAGCTAACATACCTCATATCAATAATCTGCCCAATGCTGCACTAGGAGATTGCAGAAGCGAATGCTTATTTCTACATTTTATTATTTCTATAGTATAAAAACCAATGTAAAGGAAGAGGGGAGCAGGGTCAAAACTGTGACCAACAAGGCCAGCCTGCAAAAGCAGGGAGTAACATTCCTATAGTCAAAATTACTTGAGGCAAATGTTGGACGTCTGGTAAAGTCGTGGGAAAATTGGGCTAAAGACATTTTTATTTCAAAGTCCAAATTTATCTTGGACTCATCTCTAGGGAAGAACTGAGGATGCTCATTTTGAACTCGAGGCCCACGAAGATCTGTGAGCTTGTCATTGTATGCTCTGCACTGAGCTGACAGTTGAGTTCAGCCTCAATAATAAAAAGTCTTGTGTTTTTCTTTCGGGTAAAACCTGAAGATAACAATGTTCTTGGGGATACTGCCTAACACTGCTTGTAAAATACAAGCATTCAGAATACATAACAGAGACCAGAAGGGCTGACACATGAAGTTCAATTCGGGTAGGCAAAGAAATGTTTCTTCCATCCTAAGATCTAGCTGGAAACAGAAAAGAGCTATGGCAGGACAAGTGAACTGCAGGCACTCTCTCAGACCCACTGTGCCAACATTTCATATGTCAAGTGACAGACTCAGAACTACTGGCTTCTGTGGGTCTTTGACAACTGTTCACATACTCAAGAAAAAGGAATCCGTTGGCAGAAAGCTCCCAGGAGTTACACCCAATCATTTTCAAGCTAGTTTCAGCTAATGTGATTTTCTGTGTAGCTTTTTCTGAAGCTGGTGGAGTTTGCCAACTACTACTGTGCTAAAGACCATGACTAAAGCAACTGAGGGTGGATGAGACTTACTTCATCTTCCCGCTTACAATCCATCATTACGGAAGTCGGGGCAAAAACTCAAGCAGGAACCCAGTGGCCAAAATTGAAGCCAAGGCCTTGGAGAATGCTGATCACTGTCTTGTTCCCCATGCCTTGCTCAGTTTGTTTTTTTAATACAACCCAGGGTCATCTGCCCAGTGGCTAGGCCCTCCCACGTCAATCATTAATCAAGGAAATGCTACACACTTGCCCACAGTTCAATCTAATGGAACTCATTTCTGAATTACGATTGTCTCTTCCCAGATACATTGTTTTGTGTAAAATTGACAAAAACTAACCAGAACAGAAGCACAATACAAAGTTCCAAGATCCTGTTGTAAAGATTTTATGCTTTTAGTTCTCATATAATACTTGGAGAATTTATTCTAGTTCAATATAGGCATACAGATAAAGCCTACCATCATCATTCTATGTGGCCTAGGTGCAGTGCTCTGCACTTGACACATGGTTTCTCTCTCTAAAATAATGCCAGTGGAGGAAATGCATGTGTGTGAGGCTAAGGCAAACTCATGCCCTTCCCAAAACATGTGGAAATCTAATCACCAATGAAAACTACCAAGAGGTGAAATGCTCCACAGTGTGGAGTGGCCCCACGTCACTCTCTCCTTCTCTTGGCCATTCCATCACTTGATGATACAGGAAAACATCTCTGGCCATGGTGGGCAAACTGATATTTGAGTTCTCACCCTCTAGATCTATAAGCAGATACATTTCTGCTAAATACAAATTACCTTTATTTAGGTATTCTGTCCCAGGAGCATAAAGACACAGTTATAGTATATCTCTGTGATTTGTTTGCTATGTATGAAAGTCCGTTTCTACCATTGTAGAGTAGACAAGTCACAAGACAAATCATCCCAACTCAAGAAGCTCTATCTATCTATCTATCTATCTATCTATCTATCTATCTATCTATCTATTATCTATCTATCCATCCATCCATCTTTGCCTTTCTTTTCATATTCAGTATTCAGCATGTTATATGAGATATAGGCACTTTATCCTATGACAAGCTTTGTGGTGCACAGATTTCCTTAACTATATGTGAAGCAAAGTGTTCTGTGCTTGTTTAAACTATGCCAGGCTAAGCTGTGAAGTCTAGTAGTTCAGGTGTGTTTACCTACATTCTCAATTTATACTAGGTTTATCAGCATGCAATCCTCCTATAAATTGAGGTGTATACATATATGTGAGTATGTCTATGCATACACATACATATATGTATGTATACAAGTACATAATTATATGTATGTACATAGAGATAAATATGTATGTGCCATGAATATTTTCCTTTTCTAGATATGGAGCTACACTTTAAAGAAACTAACATGTTTAAAGCTACTGACTTGGTAAGATCCAGAATCCTGAGCCAAACCTATGTTACTGAGACCCACCACCTCCACCATTGCCTTCCTTCCTGACATTCTTGTCTCTTCTTTACTTTATTTCTTCCACACAGATTTCAATTCTCAAATTTTCTTCTTGTTTCATCTCTTTAGTGTTTCTCTCCTTTTTATTCTCCTTGTGATGATTAATGTTTGTGGTTAGTGTCACTGAATTTGTAATCAGGGGACAGATCTAGGTGTTGCTCAGAAGGTTTAGCTGAGGTAAGAAGACACACTTTGAATGTGGGCAGCATTATCCCACAGACTGGGGTCTCCAGCTAAATAAAAAGGGAAAAGGGTTTAGTCAGCTGAGCAGCAAGCAGCATTCTTTGTTGTAGAATATTATTTTAAGATGTGTTACATTTGTTTACGCTGTGGAACATTTGTTTAATGATGCAAAGATGTGTTGCATTCCTTTATGTTGCATTTATTTAACTCTGTGAAGCTGTGTTACTTTGTTGGTCTAAAACACCTGATTGGTCTAATAAAGAGCTGAAGGGTCAATAGCTAGATAAGAGAGAGAGAGAGAGAGAGAGAGAGAGAGAGAGAGAGAGAGAGAGAGAGAGAGATGGGGCTGGTAGACAGAGAGAATAAATGGAAGGAAAAAAGAGCAGAAGAGGAAGTAGCAAGAGAACAAGGAGAGGACGACACCAGGGGCCAACCACCCAGTCACAGAGTCAGCCAGAGTAAGAGTCAAAGTAAGATATATGGAAGTAAGAGAAAGGTAAAAGCCCAGAGGCAAAAGGTAAATGGGATAATTTAAGAGAAGCTGGCTGGCAACAAGCCATATAAGGCTGGACATTCATAAGAAAGAATAAGCCTCTGTGTGTGATTTATTTGAGAGCTGGGTAGTGGGCCCCCAAAAGACCAAAGATCAAAAGAGTAGAAAAAATAACCAACAATTCTTTGTGCTTCCCAGTTGTGGACACAAGGTGACCAGCTACCTCTAACCCTTGCCTTGCCTTACCCTCACGTTGAACTACATTACAAATTTGAGACCTCTCAAGAATTTCAAAAGATGCCCCAATGGGGTTCCCCAAAATAGGATTATTATTTAATTTTTATTTATTTAATTTTATTTATTTAATATTATTATATTTTTGTTTATTTGTGGTAGTAGATAAAATGAAAATTACACAGACTTTTCCCTTAACAGTTTTCATTAGTGTTTGTATATTTAATGTGTGATCCATGATAACTATTTGTCCACTATGGCACAGAGAGCCAAAAGGTTGGACACTCTTGCTTTAGACCATCAACCCAAAACCATCTACTTCCTTAAGTTACCTTTATGAGCATTTTGTCACAGCAAGTAAGAAAGGCAACTAATAATGCTTCTCTGAACAGTTTGCCTCCTACAAGTCAAGATTTTTTAGTGAGATTTTTAAAGACCATTTGCATCAATGCCACAATTGGTCAAGGAGTATCTCCTGGGCACTATTCCAGTTTTGCTGAGGAGGGAAAATATCAGTATGATTCTCAGAATACTCGCTGCTGCACACAATTGTGTAACCTTTTTCTCCATATTAAAACATTCTTTCCTGCAAGGAAGCTCCTTAAGCAGAAAGGTAAACAACTCAAAATAGCTTTAGCAAGTCCCTGAAACTGACCAGATTCACTCAGCCCCTCCTTGCCCGAGTAAACAATAGGAAAAGAGCTTAAAAGAAGACTCTCAGGCTAGCCAAGCTACAAAAAAAAGAAAAAGAAAACACAATACCAAATCAGCTGCCTGGAAGAAGCAAAAACAACAACAGCAACAACAGCAACCAGCTGAACTGCCTCGAAGAGATTTAGACCAACTTTCCAACCTGTTGAGCTGCCTCCAGGCTGGGCAGTGTGCTCCAGGTTCCCTGTTTTGTGAGCTGTCATCAGTGCTGAGGTGAACTTTGGTGATACAGCTGTCTTTGAGTCATTTCTGCTCCTGTAAGGGACCCTCACTTATGCTCCTGTAAAGAACCCCAATAAAACTCATTAGTTCAACACGTTGAACTTCGGTGGTATCTGTACTTTGGTCTTTGATACGATCCCTGTCTGGTATGAGTAGATGAGTGTTGCATCTCCACAGGAAAAAAATTTGTCACACAGCACACACACACACACACACATACACACACACACACACACACACACACACACACACACACACACACACAAAGCAGAGCACAGTAGCATGCATTTGTAATTTCAGTGCTGGGAAAGAGACAGGTGGATCCTCGGGCTTGCTGGCCAAACAGACTAGTTTACCTGGTGAAGGGACTCTAGCCAGCCCAAGCATGGCAAACACAGCTCTGGCAGACCTTGCCCTTCTCCTCCACTCCTTCTGCCTTGCTGAAAACTGTTAGATTATATTCCTTTTTTAAAATTTATTTACTTTTTTATTATTAAGAAAATTTTTTCATGCATTTTACACACCAATCAAAGATCCTCCTCTTCCCTCCTCCTGCCCCCAGGCTCCTTCTCCCAACCCATCCCCCACTCTCCCCTACAAGAAGGCAAGGCCTCCCATGGAGAGGCACATCCAGTCCAGGCAAGTCTAAGCCCTTCTTTTCATTCCTAAAGCTAGCTACCAAGGTCTAGTCCCTTATTTGGTCACTTCCTCCTCCTGAGGCTGACTACCAAGGTCCAGCTATCAAAATATTGAAGTCCAACAATCAAAAGCCCCCTTTAGCTCACTTAATGAACATGCCCAATTAAAATTGAACACCTCATCCTAAACTTGGTTTCTCCTTTTACCTTTATGAACTGCCATTTCCTATGGGCCATGTCTGCCTCCTCTACCCAGAGGCAGTCCTTTGTCTCCTACTCTGGAACAAATACCCTTTTCCCCTTTCCCTTGCTCCCTTCCCCTTCTCCTTCATCCTCTATCTCCTGTCTTTGTCTCTTATTTCCTGACCTCTGTCCCCCTGGGGCAAATAAATCTCCTTTGTGCTGAGAACTTGGTCTTGGGCGTTCTGAGCCGAAACTGTTCCCTTTCACCTGGAACTCTCTTGAAACTAGTGAAAATCTCACAAACAAACAAGCTACCCAACTAAGGGGCCCAGCGGGGTGGCACATCAGGTAAGGTGCCACCAAGACTGAACTCTTGAATTCAATCTCCAGAAGCAACATGGTGGAAGGAGACAACAGATTCCTTCAAACTGTCATCCTACCTCTACATGTGTGCTGTGGCACCCATGCCCTCTACCCATAAAATGATAGATAGATGGATGGATGGATGGATGGATGGATGGATGGATAGATAGATAGATAGATAACATAGATAGATAACATAGATAGATACATACATAGGTGGGTGGATGGGTGGATGGATGGATGGATGGATGGATAGATAGATGGGTGGGTGGGTGGGTGGATGGATGGATGGATGGATAGATAGATAAATAGATAGATAGATACATACATAGATACATAGATAGATAGGTAGATAGGTAGATAGATAGAATATTTAAAAGATGGAGGGCTCCTGAGGAACAACATCTGAGCATCTGAGTGGGCTCGCTCTCTCTCTCTCTCTCTCTCTCTCTCTCTCTCACACACACACACACACACACACACACACACACACACACACACACACACAGAGCAGAGTGCTATTCAATTCACTATGAAAGCCTGTGTATAAGCTAAGCACACACCTCTTCATGTACCAAACCTCCTCCACTTATTTTTCTTATCAGTTGTTTCTACTACAAGTCACACATAGTTGCCCCCTTAGTTTTGTGTAATTGTCTTATAAAAGGCAGACCCCATAAAAACACAGAATATCTTCTGTTGCACGAATCATAAATGGTCTTATAATAAAAACCCAGAGCCAGATACTGGGGTATATGCTGAAAGATCAGAGGAAACAAGCCACAGCCACTTCTCACCTCACCAACTCCTCAGCTGATCCTGTCTCCATGAATCCTCAGACTGAATGCTTCTGAGTGCTCAGCCGAAAGTGCTTCTTTTTTTCTTTTTTTTCAATTATATTTTTATTTATTTATTTTTCTTTCATTTTTCTTTATTAAGAAATTTTCTACTCACTCCACATACTATTCACAGATTCCCCCCTCCTCCCTCCTCCCAACCCCCAGCTCTTTTTCCCAAGCCACCCAGCATCCCCATATCCCCCAAATCAAGGTCTCCCATGGGGAGTAAGCAGAGCCCAGCACACTGAGCCTAGGGAGGTCCAAGCCCCTTCCCACTGCACCAAAGGCTGTGCAAAGTGTCACACCACACGCACCGGGTTCCAGAAGTCTGCCCATAGACCAGGGACAGATCCTGATCCCCCTGCCTGGGTGCCCCCCAAACAGTTCATGCCAAACAACTGTCTTCCATATCCAGAGGGCCTAGTCCAGTCCCATGGGGGCTCCACAGCCACCAGTCCATAGTTCATGGGCTTCCACTAGTGTGGCCGGTCATCTCTGCACGTCCTCCCATCATGATCTCCACGTCCCTCGCCTGCAGTATCTCTCCTCTCTCTCATCAATTGGATTCCCAGAGCTCAGCCTGGTGCCTGGCCATGGATCTCTGTATCTGCCTCCATCAGTGACTGGACAAAGGCTCTGTGATGACAGCTAGGTTATTTGCTAGGCTGGTCACTAGAGTAGACTGGTCCAGGCACCCTCTGGACCACTGCCAGCAGACCAAGGTGGGGTCAACCTTGTGGATTCCTGATAGCCTCCCCAGCACTCTGCCTCTTCCTATTCCCATAATGTCCTCATCTATCATGGTATCTTCCTCCCTGCTCTTCCACTCTGTCCCTGTTCCAGCTTGACCTTCCCATTTCCCTATGTTCTCATCCCCCACTCCTCGCCCTCTGCCACCCCCAACACCCAGTCCACTCATGTAGATCTCATCCACTTCTCCTTCACAGGGTCATCCATGTGTCTCTCCTAGGGTCTTTCCCTGTTAGCTAGCCTCTCTGGAGTTGTGGGTTGCAGTCTGGCCATCCCTTCCCTCCCATTTAGTGTCCACTTATGAGTGAGTACGTACTATAAGGTGCTTCTTGTTCCTGTCTCCTCACACCTTATATGCCTTTCTCCGCCCAGACATTTCACTTCCTATCTCAATATTCCTACTGCTGAGATTAATGGTGTGTGTGCTTCCTGAGTGCTGAGGTTAAAGGTGTGTGCCACCACTGCCTGGCTCTGTTTCTCTCCTGGACAGGATCAATCTCATGTAGCCCAGTGTGGCCTTGAACTCACAGAGATCCCTATAGATCTCTGCCTCCCAAGTGCTAGGATTAAAGGTGTGTTCCACCACTGCCTAGCATCTATGTTTAACTCTGTGGCTGGTCCTCTGATCCTCAGGCAAGCTTTATTTCCTAGATTACAAATATATCACCACAGTCTTCTCTGTTTTTATTTGGTGTGTCTGCCCTCTAACTTCTAGTGTATGATCAACACATGTTGCATAAACACATGAAACAAAAAGGGATGATCCTATACCCAATTTCCTCCATGTTACCATCTCCCTACCTGGAAGCCATCCATAATTTGTTTTGGTTCAGAGCTATAAATGTTCCCTAATGATTTGTTAGCTCTTTTCTTCCAAATGACCTAAATGGCCCTCAGGTCCTCAAAAACATCTTTTACCTTTATTCTCAAGATTTTTCTGTTTTAAAATATTTTAGATTAAACTTATTTGACATTTTTGCTAATAGCTAAGGCACAAACACACACATTAGCCAAGGCTTACACAGGATCGGGAGCACCCACGTCAGCCTTTCCCCTCCACATTCCGTCTTACTCGATCTTCAGGGTGATATTCCATATGAAGCAGTCACCTCTGTGATTCAGCCTTTCTACAACATTCCTAAGGTTGTTTCACAGTTAACACTTATTTGTTTTAAAAAAAAGAATATACACTAAAATAATAATTAAAAAGTACAGTATAGTAAATATACAAACCAGTTACCTAATAACTTATTAATCATCGAATATATGCTCTGCAAAATTTCATGTTATACTTTCATATGACTGGCAGCTCCCTGGGGTTGTTTACATAAGCATCACAAAATGAAACTTAGCAACTAAACAACATCTCTAGGTGATGCTAATTTTTCAGCCCAATTACAATCTTATGGAATCACCCTTGTCTATACAGTCTGCAGTCAAACAAAATGTCATCATACAGTGACTTGCTGTCTGAAGGCAAGCCTTCAGATATACAGAGTGACAACTATAGAGGGGACCTAGCACCTGTCTTCAATGGGCCAGGCAATCTCCATGCATATTTGAGTTTGGGGATCATCGAGGATGAAGAGACCATGTTCAGATGGGAATGCTACTTCTGTAGCAGAGGGCACCCAACAATAATCATGAATATACAACACAGGTTAAGAACCCCATGAGGTCAGCAGTGGTCTTAATGGCAGGAAATGCGTGGTCAAATGCTTGGCACCATTTCAGTTTTACAGGGAATATATGCCAGGAAGAGTGGATGGCAAGGCCTGGAAGGGTCCTGAAACAGCGAAGGTGAAAGACAGAAGCATGGAGATGTGTCTAGGTTGCAATTCTGTTTGAGAATTATCTGATTGTAATGTTGAGTAAGAGCCAAAAACAAAAGAAGCCAACTCAGTTTTCACTGTCCAAATACTATTTATGAATGAAAATGGCATATTGCTCTTTCTTCAGGTCTAGTACCAATCACTTGATCTTGAGAGGCTGCAGTAATGAATATTAACCTACTCTCTAAAATGTATTTTCTAATTAGCTAACTGTCCCAGCTATGTGTGACATTCTCAGGGGAACCATTTAGGGCCCACCAGCTTGCAGAGGTGTTATTACGCATAAGGGAAGGCGCTCCTTTCCATCATCATAACAACACTAATTTTAACCAGCTGGCATTGTTTCTGCTGCACAGGAAACCCAGCTAAGAGCTTCAGGCAATAGTACCACATACGGGGCTCTCCCCAAACAATCCATTTCCTTGCTTAAGACAGTTACCAGCTATTTGTATTACAATAAACACATTTTAAACTGCAACATTCAATTGAACCTTTCAGTTGTTGGACAGATAAGCACGCTACTTTTCATTTCTGAAATAAGAAAAATGCTCTTTTCCTTACTAAAGGAATTTTTAAGTGTTTCTATAAAAGAGATATTAATAATTAAAGTAAAAGATAAAACACTCCTTGGCCCAAACCAGTAATTATTCAATTAAGTATCAAATAACATCCAGGCATATCACAGCTAATTGAGTTATTTGCTTTGTTCACTCTACAAGGCAGTTAAACATACCCAGCTGTTTTCACAATTTCCCTTATATTACCAATGGGAGAATGTATTCCTTAACCAGGTCGACTAAAATTAAGCATCTAAGCCATTTGTTCAATTTCTCATTCATTTACTTAGTAAAGGTATTTGAGTGCCTACCACCTCCCAGGGACTGAGCTGTGTGGAATAAGATGATCCTTAAGGTAAACCCTTTTCTCTGAACAGTAAGTGGCTCAGGAAGGGATAATGTAAACAGCAGAGTTTCATTTTTGTTGTTTCAGAAAGTAAAAGAAGGATGAGCAACTTAAAATCTAACAGATGCCTTCGCTGTGCAAGCAAAGGGGAGCACCCTGTCTCCTTTTAAAGGTGAGCATCCTGTATCCTTTTAAAGGGGAGTATACTGCCTCCTTTTAAAAGGTTGTCTTCCTGTCAAGTGGAGAATCAGCCTCTTTCATGTTTCTAGTTTACACAGTTGGAGGTTGACTTTACACCTTGATGCCATAAATGGTCTTGTAGATGTAACCAACTGTCTTATTAAATAAGAAACACAGAGCTGATTCAGAGAAGAAAGCCAAGAGGTCAGAGCGATAGCTAAGAGCTGAGATTAAAAACCTTCCTGCCGCTGCTGTCCTACCTCTCCACAAGAGACCTACTTCCTGTCTGTTTGTCTTTATATAGCCTTCCTGTTCTGCCTTCTCATTGGTTGTAAACCCAACCACATGACTGCCTCGTCACTGCTTGTCTGTACAGACCTCCAGGTCTTCTATGGTTGGTATTGAGATTAAAGGCGTGTGTCTCCAATGCTGGCTGTATCCTTGAACACACAGAGATCTACCTAGCTCTGCCTACCAAGTTCTGGGATTAAAGGCATGCACCACCACCGCCCTGGCTTTCGCTATAGCTTGCTAATAGCTCTGACCTCTAGGCAACTTTATTTATTAACATACAAATAAAATCACATTTCAGTACAAATAAAATACCACTATATGGTCTCAAGATCCTGTACTTCCTAATTAGCATACTCTCTGATAATGATTAGTTTGTGCTGGGGATTATTTATTTGTTTACATGCTGTCTCTCTGTCTCTGCCTTTCTCTGTGTGTCTGCCTCTTCTCTCTCTCTCTCTCTCTCTCTCTCTCTCTCTCTCTCTCTCTCTCTCTCTCTCTGTGTGTGTGTGTGTGTGTGTATGTGTGTGTGTGTTTACCATGGTTCATGACAAATTGATTTTCTTTTTCTTCTACCATTCTGGTACCCGGGATCAAGCTCAGTCCATCAGGAATGGCAGCAATCACCTTAAACCACTGTGCCATGTTCCCACTGTGCTAGAGATTTGACTTGAGCCATATTAATAAACTTTCGCACATCAGATTTAAGTTGGAACTATTGAAAAAAAACTTTGCTGAAATTCTAGCTTTGTAAAAACAGAAGTGTGGAAATTACTCTCCAGCTCTCTGTCTATCCTCAGACAGTTTACAACTGAACAAGGAAACAAAACATGATACGATGACATAAAACATGTTCATGGTATCACAGATATAGTTCCTGGATTAATGTACTTCATGGCCAACTTAATCTCTAGAATTAAGCTAAATATATGATCCTTTTCTCCACCTGGAGTCACACACACACACACACACACACACACACACACCGTTTTTGTTGGATTCCTCCCCCTCTAGACTATAAGCTATAGATTTATGAACCCTCAGTTTTACATTGAGGATATTCATCAGTTTGGTTTGCTATCACATCTGACAGGACAGGGTGCACACTTAATAATTATTTGTTGAAAATAAATACATGACATTTCATTATTAATCTTTTTCCATTACAGCTCCAACACTTTTCTCAGACATATGGGTATAACATACTCATTCACTGATGCTAGCACAATGCTTTAAATTCTGTTAGTATCAGCATTTATATTCAGTTGACCCCTGTTTTGCACACTGTTTCTTGATCTTATATAGCACAGTCAGTAAGCAGATATTTTCTGAAGGTGAAATCCATCCCACCACACACAGAGACGTATGTGTCAAGACTTAGTCCTTAATTGGTGAGGTTGTTGAGGGGTAACTGGATCATGAGGTTGTTACTTCACTGATTAATTTATGGTTGTAGAGGTTGTTAGGAGGTGGAGCCTGGTGAAGACAGTAAGTAATGGTGTGCTTGTCTTTAAAGGATCTTTCTCATCAAAGACTCTTTTTCTGCTTCAGAGATACCCTGGTGTGAAGAGCTTTCTCTACCCTTCTGCCTTTGTATTCTTCTCCACTACAAGTCCAAAGGAATGGAGCCAAGAGATCACAGACCCATGAGCCTAAATAAAACATTCCCCTAGTAAGGTTTGGTTTGCATTTCATACCAACCACAAAAAGTTAACTAATACACCAGATTTTAATTTTGTAGGTGCAATTCAGGAACCTAAAGCCTGTCATAGTCATACTAGTGGTTCAATTCCTAAAATAATGTGGTAGAACTGAAACCCAAATATTTATACTTCTAAAGGTGATATGTTCCTAACCTCCAACGAGGAAGTTATTTTCCCTTCTTCTTCATTTCTGTTTTTATAGACATCATCTGGACAGTCACTGGTATTTTGACTACATTCAATAAGAACCTGTGGATATGAAAACAGTTGTAAGCACACTGGCTAAACTCCCATTTTGCAATAATATATCACACTCTCATTAACATCCATGTCTGAAGTTCTGGGTACTACCTCCAGATTAACCTTACTGGGTATTTTTTCTCTAGTAATGACTTTTCACTCCAATTAATGCAGTGAAATGGGAAACTACCTCATTCTTAAAAATTGTCTGTATTAAAGAAAAACATAGGTGCAAGGTACTTTGTTATCAGAAATAATTAAACCATGCCATTTTGAAAACCTGCCATTATAAGGGAATACAGGAAATAGAAAATTATGAGAATTCACAGATACATGTATCTTCCTGATTTATTTCTCCTACAAGTAAAAGTCTTGAAAAAGTTATTCTTAGGAGATTATAGCTATAAATACAGAATGAGGGTCTCCATTAATACCAAGGCTTGGTGGCCATTTTAGACAACAGTCTGTGTGAGAATATACTATTCTGAAAAATGGTTGTGGCTTGAGTTATGGATGAAGGAGCTATTGTGGTTTGTATGAGAGATACGCTCCCCTCCCACCCCAACAGCTCAAGTACTTGAACAGTTGGTTCCCAGCTGGTAGTTCTGTTTGGGAAAGTTCCAGGACCTTTAAGAGTTAGGACCTTGCTGTAGGAAGTAGGTGACTGGAGGCAGGCTTTGAGGTTTGATAGCAAACTATACTTCCTGTTCGCTCTGTATCCTGGGTACAGATGAAATGTGAATGCCCCACTTCGTGGTCCTGCTGCTATGCCTTCCCTAGCATGATGGATTTTATCACCTCTGGAACTGTGTGACAAATAAGCCCTTTCTCCTCAAAGTTTCTTTCTGTCAGGGCACTACACTAAGATAGCAACAGAAAAGTAACTAATGCAAGAGCATTTTTGTAAAGCAGACATGCACATGCATAGGTACATGCATATCTATCTATCTATCTATCTATCTATCTATCTATCTATCTATCTATCATCCATCCTTCTACCTATCTACCTATCATCCATCTTTCTATGTATCTATGTATCTACCTATGTATGTATGTATGTATGTATGTATGTATGTATGTATCTATCTATCTATCTATCTATCTATCTATCTATCTATCCTTTCTTTTTTCCCAAATAAGAGGAGATGGTACATTGATGAATATACACCAAGTTTTGTATCTGCATCCTCCTTGTTCACATTATGTTGATAGAGAAGCTCAAATTGTCCAACAATTAGCATCCACACTGTTTCCGAGTCTTCCTCCTATAATGTTGAGAACTGTTCATGCATCAGATTACTTTTTCACAAGATTATATTAATAGATAATATGAAGCACTTATCACTATAAACCCACAAAGTATGTCTGGAAGTAATGGTGTACAATTCAAATGAAAACTTTAAAACCTTCACCCAGGTCAGGAAGTACCCAACAGTTTCAGGAGTTCTTCCCATGACAGTGAGATATTTGAATATGTTGTACTTTAGAAAATCTCCTAATGGCATTTTTCTTTCTGGTTTTCAAGTTGACATTTATTCAATTGAATGGAAAGGCAGTTTTAGGAAAACCTCCAGCTCTCTTTGGATTCCACAATTATTCAGAGCAAAGAAGAATCATCTTTAATCCCCCACTGGATGTTTACAGTTGAGTGATGTTTTTCTGGTAAAGAGAGGGGATAAATGAGAGCTTGATCATAAAATTAGTATCTTTCCCAGCCCTCCAATGGGTGTGCTCTCTTCAGGCTTCCTTTCCCTCACCCAGGGTTTATTTTGTCTTTGTCAATACTTCACAGCTAGTCCTGAAAAGGTTAAAAGGACAGCTCTGAGAGTCCACAACCCACTCTGCATTTTTATGTCCTTTATTACAAGTGGGCTATTTTTATAGCTGATAGCTGCTACCAATCTGCAAAACCTCAGGCCCTGAATAAAATATGACAAGGGCCAAAAGAGGTAACAGTGGCATTGCTTGTATTGAAGCCAAGCTGCTGTTAGTAAAAGCAGGAAGAAGGAACAGAAAAGACAGGGAAATATGCTAAGCAGTAAGAGTGTTTCCCTGTGAAGGCATTTTCCTGAGGTTGAGGAACAGGTAAAGCTTACTTGGTCAACCCATCACTGAGACTCCTCTTCCTCTTCATCAATTTAGCTAGTGACTGGTACCCTTCTGGATATGATATCTTCAAATTAATAACATTTCACATTCTGGCAGGGTACTTTACATGTCACAATCAAACAAACATAGGGAGTTTGAATGTTTCTTGAAGATAATAAAGGTCCCTATTGTGAATCTGTATGAACTTCATTCATAACAGTCTATCTGCCCATAGAAGAAAGGTGACATTATAATGATACTCTGTGCTTTGTGTTTTGACAATAAAAATCTGAAGATAACCTAAATGCTCATCCCCAGAGGAAGGGTGTTGTGGGATGATCTTTTTGTGCTGCAAAGATGTGTCTTTGCCAAGGGGCCTTCTGTTTGGTTTACTAAAGAGCTGAATGGCCAGTGGCTAGGCAGGAGAGGATAAGTGGGATTTCCAGGGAGAGAGAGGAAGAGGAGGAAGAATCTAGGCTTCAGAATCTTGCCAGCAGACTCAGAGCAAGTAGAATGTGCTTTACCGAGGAGAGGTAACTGAGCCATGTGGCTGAATGTAGATTAAAAAATAGGTTAATTAAGTTATAAGAGCTAGTTAGAAACAAGCCTAGTTAAAGGCCAAACTTTCTTAATTAATAATAAGTCTCCATGTCATTATTTGGGGGCTGATGAGCCAAAAATAGTCTGACAAGAAAGCTTGCTGCATTTGGCACCCCATGTTGGGCACCAAATGATGTTTTTCTGTCGGCTTAGCAGCTGCACATGGATCTACTGATATTTTAATTATCGTCTCTGGACCCACAGCTCCACAGTCAATGTTACTTGTGTGCCATGTGTATAGAAACAGAGGTCAACCTCAGGTATCATTCCTCAGGAGCCATTTACTTGATTTTTGAGACAACTTCTCTTACTAAGACCAGGGATTCAACATGTAGAACTCCAAGGGTCCTCCTGTCTCCATCACTGCACTGGAGTTACAGATACATATCACAATACTTAGCTTTGTGCCCAGGTTCCGGGTTCAGGTCTTCACAGCAATCACTTTACCAACTGAGCCATCTTCTGACCTCTTAATTATATATTTTGAAGTGCTCACACTGTTTGTTTCCATTATAGAAATGCACATGACATGAAGGCCTCATTTATAAACAGCAGGGGACCATTAAAATCTTTATGACAATCAATACCATGTCACCATCAAAAACACAGCACACATATATGCATTGATGTAGGAAGACTTTTAAAATGTTCTCATTTATTTAAAAATATATAGGGGTATATGGTAAATGCATTTCTGGGGGCTAAAATGCTTATAACATCCTTTCCTCTGAACACTGAAGAACAAATTCCAAAGGTGAAAACTGAGTGTAGCTTAGTGGTAGAGCATTTATACAGCCCTGGGTTTGATCTCTAGTGTCAGAAATTAAAGGGGGTTATTGACAGTGAAGGGTAGAATGCCACTTTTTTTGTACATTGATTTGTCTACCTTGATGGGAGGGAAAAAAAAACTAGTTAAGCATGGGAATTTTAAAGGTTTCCATAAAACCCAATGAATAACAGTCTTCTTTGGTAATTGCAACCTCCTGTCCATTATCTCAAGTTGATGTCATAGTAAAAGGAAACAAATCGTAAAAGCAAAACCAGTCAAAGTATAAGGAGCCAAATCCATCAGCTCTCAAGACTGCACACAGAGACTCCAGGTTAGCTGTTGCACAGCTAGTGGGCTGAGCCCAGTTCACTGAGGTAGCTGGGACATAGAAGACTACACTGACATCACTTCCTGGAGCCACAAGACCCAGGGCAAGTCACTTATTCCCTCTGAAGTCCAGTGCCATCGTATTAATGAATGGACATATTGTTGGCTCAGCATCATGCTCAAAATTAAGTGACTGTCTATATGAGAAATGTAAGATACTTCCTGGAGCCTGTGAAGGCCTCAATAAATCATTTTAAGAACCAAATGGCTGTCTATAAAAGAATTGTTTTTCTGTTCCTGGGCCATGGTAGTATCTGGCACATGGTTTTCTATGAGGTCCTCTAAGGAATTTTATGATGTGAGAGTTCATTCAGCATTGATGGAATCAATATGGCACCCCAGGAATGATAGTATACTACAGAGAGAGCAGTCCAAAGTGAACGAGGGATGAGAGGATTTTCAAACCTACTTTGATTCCTAACAGGTAATTCAACACAGTCTACCTCAGAAGAACCTTTTCTCCTTCCCAGACCTCAGCTTCTTTCCACCCTAGGACTTCCTAGGTACTGGAGCTAGCACAGCACAATTGAGTGTTTGCTAATTTTGGGTGAGAAAGAAAGTGCAGACTCTTTAAGGCATTCTAACGTGCAAGAGATGCACATGCAGCAGCATCTCAGCACTGAGAAAGACACACTTTTTTTTATTTCAGTTGTGTCTCCATGCTTTTTAAAATTGTGCTTCACTGTAAAGTCTTTAGGCGTGTATACCTACAATACAGATATTTATTTATAAATTATATATGCATACACACATATTATATACCAATTTAGGTGTAAGCTTTAAAAATAGCTATTTTGAAATGTTTTAAAAATCATCATAAAAGCCCTAATGTTTCCTTCAGTACCTGATAGGGTGCTTTGTGCAAATCCTGGGATGTTAGTGTGTTCCCAGTTAATAGTGTTAAGAAATCCTCTCTGGGGCCCTCCCATCCTTGCAATGGACAATCCCATTCTCTTCTAACCTCTGGGAATGTACAGGAGAAGCTAGAGGTTAACACAAGAGGTCAAACACACTTAAAACATATATTTGATGTAAATTGGTTAAAATTTTCAAATTAGTCACCAGCTCTTAGTACTTGCATTTACAAAGAATTGGTAAGTCAAAAGACAGAAACAAAAACAGAAACACTGGATCTTTCCCCCACTAACAACTTTAACAACCATTCTCTCTCTCTCTCTCTCTCTCTCTCTCTCTCTCTCTCTCTCTCTCTGTCTCAGATTTATTTTATTTTTAATTATATAAATTATAAGCATGTGTGCAGGTGACTTTGGAGGCCAGAACAGGGTGTTGGATCCATTGGAGCTTGAGTTACAGGTATTGTGATCCTCCCAATGTGAATGCTGGGAACTGAACTCATCCTCTACAAGAGCTGCAGGTGATTTGAATTACTGAACCATCTCTCCTGATCTGCCCATCATCCTTTCTGATGGTTCTTGCCAGACCTCTTTCCCTCAGTTGAGAAGCTACTCTAACTGTAGGTAGTTGTGCTGGCAACTTCTCACAGACTGAGCCACCATGATCGTAGAATCAGAGGAGACACAGGCTTGAAAGAA
>CABHPR010148688.1:0-48432 GCA_902168415.1 Peromyscus melanophrys
CCAGATGCAAACTCTGGTGCCTGATTGGGAAACTGAGGTTTACATGGCATCTGCATGGGCAGGTGCCACACACCAACACTATACAGGCCTGTTTCCCAGCCTCCCCGTAAAGCTTTCTCTTCAAGGCAGCAGAGAACTCTGTGAACACAGGATGAGGTGGGAGAGGTAGGGTGGGCCCTGTGTTGCTCCTCTGGACATCCTTAGGCTCCCACTGTTTGTAATAAATAAAAATGACCCAGTGAAGGTTCGCTGGATATATTATAAATAAAAGAGCAAAGGACGACTTAGAAATTAAGTTTTTACTTCTCTTTTCTTTCTTGGCTTTTCTTAATGGTAGGAAGTCAGTGGTGAGGTCATTCTTACTCTTTTACTAGAACATTTTCTTGGGAAGAACATGATTTTCTTTGAGAACTCTCACAGATCGATTTGTTTAGTCCTGAAGGTCCAACAGCCATCTGTTACTTGACTGCAGGAATAGTTTATTCATACTCTTGCCGATTCATCTGTTTTGTGTTTATTTTTGCCCATTTCTCACTTACAATAAACAAAATCCTGTCAGTGTGTGATGGAAGGCAAACCTCCAGATTCACCTAGACTGGGGAAAATGGTGTTTGTCCAGGGGGAGGGGAAGTGGAGGATGGAAAGAAGAAGAAGAGACATTTCATACAGTTAAAACACATACAGGACCCGGGGAGATGGCTCAGAAAATAGAGTGTTTACTATACAAGCTTGAGGACCTGAGGCTGATCACCAGAATCCATGTGAAACAGCCCTATATAATGATGTAATCATAGGGCTAGGAGGCTAAAACTGGCCAGTTCCTGGGGCTTGCTGGCCAGCCAGCCTAGCTGAACTGGTGAGCTCCAGGTTCATTGAAATACCCTGTCTCAAAAAATAAGGCTAACTGGCTGATGAGTAGACCAGGCATTGACCTCTGACCTCTACATGCATACACATGCACATGTATCCACACATGGGTCCATGCAAGACACACCAAAGATAAAAGTCATAGAAGATGATTTTTAATAGCTAACCATGGAGTCCTGCTAGCTGTGTTTGACTTTGGATTCCAAGGTCAGCATGGTAAGAGGAGAAATTCCATTCACCCAAACATGTGTAACATTTACCATACTTTTCATGTTGTTTGTAAAATATCTCATTCTTTCACCCAATCAAAACTTTTTTCTTCAATTCAACAATTCAAAATAAAAATTTGTGGGAATGCATAGATTTTTTTCCAATGAAAGAGATAACATTCTCTAATCATCACAAGAACACTGTGAAGACATCAGTAGTTCCTCATCACCTCTTTCTAATGATTGTGAGTTAGTCCACAGTTGTTGAACGGACAGTATGTGAAAACTAGATAGCAAGAATCAAGAAGGAAATATCCTGCATATCTGGAAATCCAGAGGAAAGACTCAGCAAAGCCTTGACCAGGGTCTGGTAAATCCCCTGGTGTGGGATTTACTTCTAAAGTGACTTATGCAGAGTAGGTGGGGACTCAGAAGGTGAGTTAGCAGGCATCTTAAAGGGGGAGATTAGCAGCTTTCATGACAGAGACCACTGCACCTACCCCAGTACTTCCTGACGTTGTAGTCCCATGCCGGTCTGCAGCCTATCTTTGAGAAGGAGGTCTGTGTTGCTCAGAACTTTTGTATCTGTGACCGGGCTTTGGACATGTTGGAACCACTATGGTTCCCAGAAGAAACTCTGCAGCACTGAATGAAAGAAGATCAATGAGTGAACAGCAAAGCAGAGCAGCAAGTGGGTAGTTCAGTAATGATACTGCACTGTGGAGGGTTATTTAGCCCCTATTGTATTTTTTTTCTTTTTGTTTTTTTTGGTTTTTTGAGACAGGGTTCTCTGTGTAGCTTTGCGCCTTTCCTGGAGCTCACTTGGTAGCCCAGGCTGGCCTTGAACTCACAGAGATCCACCTGCCTCTGCCTACCGAGTGCTGGGATTAAAGGCGTGCGCCACCAACGCCTGGCTCCCTTATTGTATTTTTAAGCAGCAAAATTATAATCACAATGATATGTATTATATGCCCCAATTTGATAAAAGGGTGTATTTCCAAATGAAATTATTTTTATTAATATAAAATAGAGAGATGTGATAGAGAATATATATATATATATCTTTTGGATATATATATATCTTTTGGATATATATATATATCTTTTGGATATATATATATATCTTTTGGATATATATATATATATCTTTTGGATATATATATATCTTTTGGAGATATATATATCTTTTGGATATATATATCTTTTGGTTTTTCGAGACAGAGTTTCTCTGTATAGTTTTGGTGCCTGTCCTAAATCTCACTCTCTAGACCAGGCTGGCATCAAACTCACAGAGATCTGCCTGGCTTTGCCTCCTGAGTGCTGCAATTAAAGGTGTGTGCCACTGCCACCTGGCGAGAATGATACTTTTTAACCTCCACTTATCCATTTGACCAGCAAAAGAAGAAATAGACAGTGGGAAGGTCAGAATGCTATTAAGAACCCCTTGAGAACTGTGTGGGACAAGATGTGCTTTGTATTTCAGAATTTTTCAGGTTTTGGAATATTTGAATCCATGTTCACTTTGTACAGGAAACAGTTTTATAGTGTAGACATTTTGTACTTGTAGTATGTCAATGCTAAAACACCTTTAAATTTCAGAGTATTTCAGATTTCATATTTTTGGACTAAGAGTATTCAATTTATACTTGTTTTTCAAGGTACACTGTCACCAAGGAAATTCCCATTTCTCCCACTCCACAATAGTGGTATTCAAACAGGGACCTGAATGGTAGACACCTGACTCACATTGGTCAGACAAGGGAGTTCCTCATTGAGTCCTTGCCCAGCTCTAGGGATTTGAATTGACTGGGGGAGTGAGAGAATAAGAAATGACAGACACATACACACACACACACACACACACACACACACACACAGCTGGAAATGTGTGGGCTGGGCTTCCTGATGGAGAAGCTGTAGCATCCTAGAAGCTCAGCACATTTATTATAAACAGTTGAACAGAGGTGTGGTATTATTGTACAAAGCTGAACATGGAGGCAGGTTTATGGGATATAGCTGAATCACAAAAGCAGGTTTAATCAGGCTCATAATCAAGATCTAACTCTCGGGGCAGCAAGAAAGTTATGATGGACATTTTATGCATACACCATCAACATTCATACTTGGACCAAAAGGAGATGCTTTGCCTTTTCCCTGAGTGTATCACAGGAAGGTTTTGCCATTTTCCAGCGGGACTGGGTTTTGGTCCTTAGTGTGGCTTGCTCATATCAACAACATGTGCAGGAAGCTGGTCTGTCATGGACCTATCTCTGAGTTTGTGGTATAAGGGAGCTTCTTGGTACTAGAGGATCCCTGGCCCAGCTGAATGAGACCAGGTGATTTGGGATGTATTCAAGAGAAAGAAATTATCTAAGGGCCTTGCACAGCCAGGGCTTCCTCTGTTCCCCAAACCTGATGGTTACATACAGATATTAGTCCATATTTCAGGCTATAAAGTATGAGCAGTAAAATGCTAAAATGTTTTTCTTAGAGTGGGCCTGCTGGGTTCTTCTCCTCTCTTACTTCATTTGATTAGCTGGAACAAGGTGGACATGCCCAGAGCTAGAAGAGGCATAGACAGAAATCCTTGAAACTTGTGGAGACACTGTTTCCAGTCCTCAGTTGGTATTGGCATAAAAACAGACACATGAATCAACGGAATTGAATTGAAGATCCTGACATAAATCCACATACAAATGAATACCTGATTTTTGACAAAGAAGCCAGAATTGTAAAATGGAAAAAAGAAAGCATCTTTGACAAATGGTGCTGGCATAACTGGATGTCAACATGTAGAAGATTACAAATAGATCCATATCTATCTCTATGCACAAAACTCAAGTACAAATGAATCAAAGACCTCCACATAAATCCACTTACACTGAAACTCATAGAATAGAAAGTAGGAAGCAGTCTTGAACACATTGGCACAGGAGACCACTTCTTAAATATAACACCAGTAGCACAGACACTGAGATCAACAAATAATAAATGGAGCCTTCTGAAACTGAAAAGCTTCTGTAAGGCAAATGTCACACATGGTCAATACAACAAAATGGCAGCCTACAGAATGGGAAAAGATCTTTACCAACCCCACATCTGACAGGGGACTTATATCCAAACTATATAAAGAACTCAAGAAACTAGATAGCAAAATACCAAATAATCCAATTTAAAAATGGAGTACAGATCTAAACAGAGAATTCTTAACAGAAGAATCTCAAATGGCTGAAAGATATTTAAGTAATTGCTTAAATTACTCATTAGGAAAATGCAAATCTAAATGACTCTGAGATACCATCTTTTTTTGTTTGTTTGTTTGTTTGTTTGTTTTTCTAGACAGGGTTTCTCTGTGTAGCTTTGTGTCTTTCCTAGAACTCACTTTGGAGACCAGGCTGGCCTTGAACTCACAGAGATCCGCCTGCCTCTGCCTCCTGAGTGCTGAAATTAAAGGCGTGCACTACCTTATACCTCTCAGAATGGCTAAGATCAAAAACACTGATGACAACTTATATTGGAAAGGGGAACACTCCTCCACTGCTGGTGGGAGTGCAATCTTGTACAGCCATTTTGGAAATCAGTATGGCAGTTTCTTAGAAAATTGGGAATCAATCTACCTCAAGACCGAGAGATACCACTCTTGGGTATATCCCTAAGGATGCTCAATTGTACCACAAGGACGCTTGCTCAATTATGCTCATAGCAGCATTACTCATAATAGCCAGAACCTGGAAACATCCTAGATGCCCCTCAACCAAAGAATGGATTAAGAAAATGTGGTACATTTACATAATGGAGTATTACTCAGTCGTAAAAAACAATAGCATCATGAAATTTGCAAGCAAATGGATGAAACTAGAAAAAATCATCCTGAGTAAGGTAACCGAGACCCAGAAAGACAAACATGGTATGTACTCACTCATAAGTCGATAGAAGATGTAAAGCAAAAAATAACCAGGCTACAATCCACAGTCCTAGAGAAACTAGGTTTCAAGGAGGACCCTAAGATGGACACATGGATTGCCCTTGAAAGGGGACATAGATGAAATCTCCTGGGTAATCTGGATAAACTGCAGACAGGTTGGGTAGAGGGCTGCAGATGGGGTATGGGAACATGAGTTGAGTTGGGGGGAGGAACAGAGAGGGAAAGCAATGAAAGAGATCTTGATAGAGGAATCTGATGGATTCACAACATACCCCCCATGGTTGGGCATGTTTGGGCATGCCCGGCGGACCTAGATACTTCCTCCTAGCCAGTTCCAGGTCAAAATAGCCATTTCTGGGTCAAGGCATCTTGTGTGACCAGGATCCCATGGCTTTGCATGGTTGCGTAAGAACGTGCAACGCAACCATGTGATCTGTGCATGCATTTGTGGAGTAGCTACATCGACCTGTGCACGTGTGCGTGACCCAGCCTTTATAAGCCGGCACCATATTCCCGGCTTCCTCCTTCTTCCTCTTCTCCACACACGTGTCTCTCCACAGGCCTGAGCACTCGTCTGTCTCTTTTATCTTAATAAAACTCTTGTTAGTGGATTCTGTTGTGTTTCGTGACATTTCCTCGCAGGGTAAGAGCGCCGCTAAATAACTAACAGAGTCATTATGAGGTTAGGGAGAAACCTGCTGTAAGGGAAATTCAGAAATCCACAAGGATGACTCCAGCTAAGACTCCTAGCAATAGTGGAGAGCAAAAGTGCCTAAACTTGCCTTCTCCTGTAATCAGATTGGTGACTACCCTAATTGTCATCATAAAACCTTCATCTAGGAACTGATGGAATCAGATACAGAGATCCATAGCCAAGCACTGGGCCAAGCTCCAGGAGTCCAGTTGAAGAGAGGCTGGAGGGATTATATAAAGGGGGGGGCTGGGGGGGCTGGGGGGTGTCAAGATGACAGGAAAACCCACAGAGACAGCCGATCTGAGCTTGTGGGAGCTCATGGAATCTAGACTGATAGCCTACATGGGACTAGGCCCACTTCACGTGGGTGACAGTTATTTAACTTGGTCTGTTGGTGGACCTCTAGTAGTGGGATCAGGATCTGTCCCTGGTGTATGAGCTGACACTTTAGAACCTATTCCCTATGATGGGATGCCTAGCTCAGCTTTGATGTAGGGGAGAGGAGCTTGGTCCTGCCTCAACTTGATATGCCATGCACTGTTGACTCTCATCAGAGGCCTTACCCTTTCTGAAGAGTGGATGGGGAGGGTAGAAAGGATGTGGGGAGAGGGAACTGGAGGAGAGGATGGAGGGGAAACTACGGTTAGTGTGTAAAATGAATTTTAAAAATTTAATTTAAAAAAGAGTTAATAATAAGCTGTTTGGGACATGGCAATCTGCCTGGGGTTGGCTTGGAGATTTATTTCCTGTCTAGCATCCTTGAAGCCATAAGAGCTACTAGCCTGAGAACAGGGTGGCATATGCCTCTAGATTTTTAAAAATTGCATTATGAGGTTGATGAGTAAAAATGATTATAAAAGATAAGTCTTGTGGAGAGCCACAAGAATATATTATAGAGATTCAGCTGTATATTAAAGCTATACCTTGACCAGGCCAAGGGAAAGTGAAGGGGCAAGCCACCTAGTATGGACTATTTGGTCTTACACAGCTTAATATTCAGCTGTGCCTTGTTATGAATTTCTTGTGCTCACAATTCTCATGGAATTTGTGTGTGATCTTCCCTGTCCGAGCAAGTACCTGAATGAGGTCACATAGGCAAAGACAAGCTAGGGGAGATGCATAGCTTTGTTTCTTGTGCTAATGAAGCTCAGACCATTCCCTTGCCTTGAGGCCTAGTGGCTCTCCAGAGCAATTGACTGAGAACAAAAGAGATTTTTACATATCAAGGTGGAAGGTAGGGTGGAGCAACATTCCTGAGGAGGCAGAGAACCACATGGCCAGGGGAAGAAGGTACAGGCATTTTTCTGTAGACAGACAGAACAGGACCAGGAAGAAGGGAAGAACACAGAGGTTTTGTAGATGGTAAGGTAGAACTTTTGTAGAGTTCACCAGAGGCAGGAGTGGAGAGCAAGTAGAGGAGGAGGGTGTAGAAACAGAGGACAAAGATGAGACTGGAAGCATAAGAGCTTAGCTGTTAGCAGGACTATGAGAGTACAGTAAAAGAGAGGTGCTGTGGGATGGTCTATATGTCAAATTGCTCTGATTGGTCAATAAATAAAACACTGATTGGCCAGTGGCCAGGCAGGAAGTATAGGCGGGACAAGGAGAGAGGAGAATTCTGGGAAGTGGAAGGCTGAGGCAGAGACACTGCCAGCCTCCGCCATGACAAGAAGCATGTGAAGACACCAGTAAGCCACGAGCCACGTGGCAAGGTATAGATTTATAGAAATTGATTAATTTAAGATATAAGAACAGTTAGCAAGAAGCCTGCCACAGCCATACAGTTTGTAAGCAATATAAGTCTCTGTGTGTTTACTTGGTTGGGTCTGAGCTGCTGCGGGACTGGCGGATTAGAGAGATTTGTCCTGACTGTGGGCCAGGCAGGAAAACTCTAGCTACAGAGAGGACAAAGAGGAACTGAGTGTCAGGACAGAACTGAAGCTATGTAGACAGGATTTCATCCCAGAAAAGTGAAGTAGATGGATAAAGAGCTTGGTGTATCTACATTTATTCTTGTCCTGAATGCATGATGGAGCTGTAGCTGAATAGATGAAATTTTATCTTAGAGGAATAAAGTTAACAGACATGAGCATAGTGTATGTAGATTTTTTTCCCTCAGATATCCCATGCCAGATGTAGCATCTGACCCAGTCCCTGGGTAATCCATAAACTCTGTTTATAAATGATGACTAAACTTGAGGGGAAATGATTGTAAAAGATAACTCTGTTCTGTCATGGTTTATCAATGATGACTAAACTTATGACCCCAAATATGCAAGAGGAAAAGGTAAACACATGTTGGAAATAAAAATGATGGAATCTTTATTTTGGAACAACATGAGTGTATCCCTCCTTACTGAATTGTGTATAAACAAAGAAACACATTATGAATCCTAGTTAGTTAGGCTGCAAGATTCCTGCTACCACCAATGGCCTGGCTTACTTCTCCCCTGCCTACTGTTTGCCTCCTCTCTGGAACTTGTCACCCTCTGGGGCTGGCCCCTGGCACACTTCTACTTTAATTTGTCTACTTACATGATTCATTTATTTTATTACTATGTAAGTTTTCTAGATAAATATATTCTGCTTCATTCCTAATCTTTGAAGCCTGTGAGATTATTGTTGTCAGACTGGGAAAAGACATAATTAAATCACCTTTGATTCTGTGTGACAAGTGCTGTCCTTTTATCCCTTGTCCTGACACTGTCCTAAATATGCAAATATCAAGAAAAGACTGTTCTTCTGAGATTATAAGAGAGTCAGAGTAGTTTTGTTTTATACTGATATTAATACTATAAGCAAGAGCCCACACAATAGTTCATGATGCCAACCTACTCACAGGAAACCAGTGCTACCAGAGACATTGGCAATGTTTAGTTGATTACAAAGTGATTATGATTATAATGGCTTAGGATGTGTGCAACTAATTGACCCACAAAGCTCTGTTTCACCTTGAGTATTTAATTCAATCCCCATGATAACCTGTGCTCATAATACTATTAATCTCATCTTCAAAAAGAAGAAATTTAAGGACAATAAACATCTTGCCAGCAGAAATACACTGATGTCATCAATAGATATTATTATAAGACAAATTTATTATCTGCAGAAGTATACATAGTTAATGAGAATATACAATTCTGTCAACCCTTTGGCTAGAATTGCCTGAGAACTCCCAAAGTGCATCAGATCTGGGGCTTAGTCCTTGCAAGAGCTGAGGAAATATAACAAGCTAACCTAGCTTAACAATTTGACATTCAGATTGTATCACACTATACTTTAGTTCTCAATTAGAATATCATATTTTTGTTTCTACTATGAACCTAAGCTCAAAACAAGTACTTATCCATTCGATTTAATATTTTAAAATCATGTTAATCATGCCTACTCCAGCAAACATTTATAATTTCTCTTCTTAAAGCTATGTAATGTTTTTATTTGTGAGTTAATGAGAAAGTGGTTTTATTTAAAACATATAAATATTGATGGCTTAGGGGTTAAGAACACTTACTGCTCTTACAGAGGACCCAAGTTTGATTCCCAGCACCCACATGGTGGCTCACAAACATCTATACTCTATCTATCTATCTATCTATCTATCTATCTATCTATCTATCTATCATCTATCTACCTATCATCTATCTATCTATGTATCTATCTATCTATGTATCTATCAATCTATCATCTATCTATCTATCTATCATCTATCTATCATCTATCTGTCTAAATAGTATCTTGGTAGCATTTCCTAGTTATAGCCTTTTGTCTTTGTTTTGTTGATCTCTTTCTACCTCTGCTGCCATTAGTTCATTTGGGCTTAATTCCATTTCTTAGATTCCTACACCCATCTTCTAACCTCTACCTCATTTTGTTTTCCACCCTCCCATTCTTTCCTCCCTGTTTCAAGAATCCTTTAAATCCACAGTCTGGTGTGTTCCCTCACTAACATCCCTCCAATGACTGTCACGTCTTCTAGACATTTGCACATCTATGCTTGGATAAGGAATGTCTTAAGTAGCCTTTGTTTACCTCTTAGCTCAGTTTTCCTAGTGCATATTCCAATTATTAGGAGGCTACTAGGAAGTCTTCATAGAGAAAAGTAAAATAAATGGTGAAATACATTTTGGGAATCCTGGTAAAGTAATTTTATGATCTTCTTGATTGCAGCCTTCAACATGTAAATATATGTTTTGAATTCCAAAAATAGGAATGCATTATTCAGTGTTACCTGAATTTGAATAAGGAGTCATCTCACACCAAAACATGCACCCACATTTACAGTCTTTAATCATGTATCTCATGACTAGGCTTCTCAAACTAAACATGCATGAGAAGACATTTATTTCTTCAGTCATAGCAATACCATGTAAATTCAAGCCATGAGGAGAGATTGAAAGACATGTGCATTATACATTATAGATTAGCTTTTCATTGACAGTTCAGCAAACTACTGTAAGCAAAGTATTTTCAAGTCCCACGCATTTCTTATGCTCATGCTGTTGGTCAGAAGTCCAGCTTGGCACACCCGAGCAGCATTCTGCCTACTGAGAAATGAGGCTGGAGTCTAATGGGACTGCATTTCTTTCTTAGAGACCTAGGGAAGAATTCACTTCCAAGTACCCTGCATACAGGACTGAGGTCACAGCTTCCTTGCTGGCCACCTGCTAGTCACAGGCAGCTTCTCACAGGGCTCTCTCTGGTTCTTCCACCTGACCCCATATCTCAGAACTAGCAACAGAGCATCAGATTATTCATATGCTTGGAATTTCCTCAATTTTTCTCTCTTCCTCATCTGCTTCCTGATGGCTCGGTTTTCCTCTTTCTGTGCTTCTGTGGTTAGATTATGGTCACCCAGATAATCCAGGATACTTTGTTATCTCAAACTCTTTAACCAGACTCACATAGGCAAAATCCATTTTGTTCTAGGGATCAGGACATGGATATCTCTGTGAATTAAATTCTGCCTACACAACATCACCAGGGCTGAATAGTCTTTCTTTCCCTCTGCCGTTAAGACAGGTACTCCCGTGTACACTTCTTACCCTCAGCCTGTTACCTCAACTAGGGCATCATTGCTTGACCTAGGCATCCTCTGGCCTTGCATTCCCTGGCCTTGGAAATTCTGAAGGTATTAGCAACACCAATATTTTATTCTCCTTTTCTTTTCAGTGTCAATTTGGCATTAGAAGGTGATCAATAAAAGTGCAGATTTCATGAATTGAACTAAACATATCTTTTCACAGCTCACACTAAAGAACTGAACTTTAAAGAGAGATGCAGGCTGGGCACCGGAATCTAGTGCTATTTAGTGCTATTTATAGGTGTCCCTTGAAGTGTGATCTCAGCTCACCATGAAGAGGATATAAATAATATTCTTAAAAAAATACATTGAAAATACTTCCTAAAGTATTTTTCAGCCCCTGTAAATTGGTTGTCTCAAGGTTCCCATTCCATTACATGAAAGGCATTCATTTCTCCAGAAGATAAATGCACCCTAAAACAAACCAGCCCCTCTTGGCTCTGAGTTTCTTATTAGGCTTTTAGTTTGTGTCTATGGAGAGATAAAAAAGCTTAAAACCCCACTCTGGAATGACAAGCAGAGAGTTTCTAAGTTCCTAAGGCTTTTGATATCAAGAAATGTGCTATGACTGGATACAGATCTAACACAAGACATAGTGCAATAGCATAGAGACATTTTATAAGTGTGTCCAATGTACTGATTTAAAAAAATGGAGTCCAACCCAGAGAAACTTCCAGACACTCCAGAGCATGAGTCTTAGGAAGTGGCGAATCTGCCATTGTCACATGAAAATGAAAAAACATGAGAGCCTCCTGACTTGAGTGACACAGAGGAGATTTAAATATGATCAGGGGCTATGTAGATGAACTTTCATGTCAGAAACCCCCCCTTACCTCTGGGCATGATGAAAATGTTTGCTTTTTAAACATTAGTTTACAATGTTATAAGTGCATCATATTTAAATCAAAATTAACTTTAAATTAGTTTGAATAATTCAGTCAGCCATTCAACCCACAGTGAAAAGATACACAGATTATTTGACTGAAGTCAGCCACAATTCAGTCCCAAGCCACAACTGGTTTATGATTTTACTGTTTTCCTAACAATTCAAAACAACTTTGCTCAGGGAGAGGTGATATGCATTGGGATCCTATGTCCCGACATTAGTAAATTCAATATACATTCAAGTGGTAAAATAGCACCAACCAACATGAAAAACAAAAAGTGAAAGTGGTGTACAGGTTCACTTTTGGCCATATTTAGGGTTAGCCCTCATTATGGAGCATCAGTAGAAAGAATGGAAATGTAAGTACAGATGTCTGCCCTCAACCATTACTTACCTGAAATACAATATTTCAGAAAAGTGGACAAAGTTAGAAATGGAGGGACAATTTATAGATGTAGACATGTCTTAGTATCTACAATAACTTAATGCTAGATTGTAGAAGTCAAACCCTTGTGTAAAGTGCTATAGTGTTTGTATATAATCTATATGCAGCAGGCTATATCATTTATTAATCCATGCAGTAGTTATAATACTGACTCTTTCTAAATCTATTCAATTATTATTTGGTTGAACCTGTCAGTGCAGAGCCCAAGGATATGGAATACCACTGTTCTCTCTCTCTCTCTCTCTCTCTCTCTCTCTCTCTCTCTCTCTCTGTCTGTCTCTCTCTCCCTCTCTCTGTATCTCTCTCCCTCTCTCTGTATCTCTCTCCCTCTCTCTGTCTCTCTCTCCCTCTCTCTGTCTCTGTCTCTCTCTCTGTGTCTCTCTGTCTCTCTGTCTCTGTCTCTGTCTCTGTCTCTCTCTCTCTCTCTCTCTCTAGTGTGTATGTGTGTTTGTGTGCTCATCTACACAGATGAACACAAATACATACACAAATAAAACTAAGTTGTTGAGTTTTTTAGCTTGAGCTGTTGATGTTAGAATTCTTTAAATTAAAATATTCATTTTCATTTTATATAATTAGTTCATTTTCAGAAGCAAAAGTCCCTTGTCCTATACAACTTTCACCTCTGCTTGGGCTATCTATGGTCTCTCCGCAGCTTGACTTCAGAAGAATGTCAAATCTCCATCGCTCTTGCCAAAAACCTCATGAGGTGCCCTAGAAAAGGTTCAGGACTCCTAGTAGAGTGTTGGCTCAGCTTACAAGACCCTATTTACAGGAGCTCGGTAGTACATAGGAGGCCATGTCTGTGGCAATTAAACCCAAAGCATGGTGGGAAGGCTCATTTGTCCCAGGCCAGGCAGGAACCATAGGCATAGGCATGAGTTCTGTAGCTTGAGAGTAGCCTTGTTAGGGAGATTTCATCTGAGTGAGCAAGATGAGTACTGGTGGTGAGGAACAATGAGGTCTTTTTCCCTGTTGCTTTCCCGTTCAACCATAGTGCAGAGGACATGAAGATGTGGATGGAACAGCCAGGAAGAAAGCAAGAAAACTAGGAAGAAGCAATGTTGACCTGAGAGAGCTTTCCAAGAGCAGTGGGTGTTTACAGGAAGCTAGGTTTACAATCTCCAAGGAAGAAGGCTAGACAAGTGAACTGAGGCAGAAAGGAAGCTGCCAGGAGAAACAGTATGGAGAACATGTGCTTTGTCCTTTCAGAATGTCACCAGTGAAGACTTCTATGATCAGAACCTTAATTGTCATTAACAAAGAGTGTAGATGTAACCAACCATCTTATTAAATAAGAAACACAGAGCCAATATAAAGACAAAAGCCCAAGAGGTCAGAGCTAAGAGCCTTACCCGCCTGCTTCAGCTAGCCTCTTCAGCCAAGAGACCTCTCCGAAAAGAAGCTACTTCCTGTCTGTTTGTCTTTAAATACACTCTCTGTTCTGCCCTCTCATTGGTTGTAAACCCAACCACGTGACTGCCTCGTCACTGCCTGTCTGTACAGACCTCCAGACACACATTAGAGCGTGTGTCTCCAATGATGGCTGTATCCTTGAACACACAGAGATCTACCTAGCTCTGCCTACCAAGTGCTGGGATTAAAGGCATGTGCCTCCTTCAGCAAATCCTACCAGCGTGCACTACCACAACTGGCTTTTGCTATGGCTTGCTAATAGCTCTGGCCCCTAGGCAACTTTATTTATTAACATACAAATAAAATCACATTTCAGTACAAATAAAATACCACTATAAAGGACTCCTTTCAAAGGAAGTCCAAGTGGCACAGTCATATCTAAATGGAATGGCAGAAGTCATAGAGCCAGAACAGCTGCTTGACAAAGACCAGCAAAGCTGAGCTGCATGATGGCTGCCATTCCACCTTTGGTTTTCATCTCTACTCACTGCATACTTGGGTCACTTTTAATATTTGTACAATTTGAGGATATTGGATTGATGGAAAATTCCTTATGAATCATTTATGTCTTCTCCCAGGAATGCTGCTTCTAAGCTTCCCTAGGACAGTCCCGAACATACTATTTCCCCTGCTTTTAGGGAGATATCCTTATCTATTTGAAGGTCTTCATTATGCCTTAGAGGTTGTGACACATAAAGAAGCCAGAGGTCTCCTCATGAGGCTATGAGACATTCTTGAAATATCTGTTCCTGTACTTACACAGGAACAAGATATTCAAAACAAAGTCAATTCAAAAAGGTCAACAAGATTCATTGAGCTAGAGGAGTTGGCCACAGTTCAGATTACAAGCCTTTTCCCACTGGACACTCAAGACAATTATGTGGCATACAACTCTGCCCTACACAGAGACATATTGATGAACAAAGTATGGAGGGGAAAGATGATAAAAGTATGAAACATCAGGACCTCCCTTTCTTAGAAATGTTAGCTCATGTGGAGCCACTGTGGTGTCATATGACCAAGAAAAAATAGAATGCCAGAATTAGACATATCGACAATTCAATAAAAATATAAATATGAACATTGTATTATTCCAGAATTTGAAAAATAACTACAGCAGCTTTGGCCTGAGGAATTTCCCTGGGCACTTTGACTACTAAGAGTTAATAACACACTGCTTGTAACATGGCAAAATGCCCACGGTGGCTTGAAGATTTTGTTTTGGTCTATCCTTGAAGCAACCAAAGGTACCAGCCTGAGAACAGGCTGTCATATGCCTCTAGATTCTTAAAAAATTGGGTTTTGGGGTTAATGAATAAGAATGATAACTTTGTTTATTAATGATGTCAAAACTTGAGGGAAAATGATTGGAAATGATAACTCTGTTTTTTTTGTTGTTGTTGTTGGTTTTTTTTTTTGGTTTTTCGAGACAGGGTTTCTCTGTGTAGCTTTGCGCTTTTCCTGGGACTCACTTGGTAGCCCAGGCTGGCCTCGAACTCACAGAGATCCGCCTGCCTCTGCCTCCCGAGTGCTGGGATTAAAGGCGTGTGCCACCACCGCCCAGCGATAACTCTGTTCTATCATAGTTTATTAATGATGACTAAAAGATGAGCAAAAGGAATTGAAACACATGTCCAAAAAACAAAAATAATATGATCTATGTTTTGGAAAAACATGAATCTATCCTTGCTTACTAAATTCTATATAAATAAAGAAGCACTCTGGCTGCTAGTCAGTCAGGCTGCAAGATTCTCTCGACCACCATGGCCTGGCTCATTTCCTTCCCCAGTCGATTTCTTACATTCTTTGCAGGACCCATCCACTGCCAGGGATGGCTCCCAGAATCCAGGGAAAAAGTTTGCAAAGGAACCAAAGACTCATAGAACCTTTTGTATCCTTAAATATACAGGTACTCTCTCATGGGGCCCATTATTCTTGTGGTCTACATTTCCATCCCATAAAAATACTTGTCAATATACCACAGGCAAGGTCCATCTCAACAGTGCTTTTTTTTTGTAGTGATGGAAATTGTTTACATCTGCTTTCTTCTTCTTCCCTGATTTATCTCAGAGATGACTGACAGAGGTTGCTTCACAGTGACATAGTAAAGCATTCATAGTGGTTATCTATTTAAATTATAAGACAGCAGACACAGCAGATGAAACATGTTTTATCAGCACACCATCAGGCTCCTGACAACTGATGGTAGTGGAGCCTACATGGTTTGTCTGGAGAACTCTGATTAGAAATTGCATTTGTGAATCAATTCTAGAGGCTACACATGAAATTAAGAACCTACCCTTGAACTGTCAGGAAAGAGCCCTTCCTTCCTTCCCCCAAGACATCTTGCTCTCTTCTGTTGTAAGTCTCCAAAACTATGTGAAATAAGAAAAGAAAATTCAAAATCTGCTTCAAGGATGAGCAAGTCTGGTTTTGAATGTCACATTCTTGTGATGGGAAAGAACACTGGAGGAAGAACTTGAAGACATGGACAAAAACACTAGCAGGGAGGTGAATAGAGTAACATGCTTTAGGGCTTGTTGAGACAGACCACTGAGTAATAGCTACAACCTACAATAGCAATTCTTGTCCTGGGCATGCTATTGTCCCTTCTCTCCTCCTCTCAGAACTACTTCCTGTTCTTTTCCCATGGTGCTAAGTTGATATCTGAGCCAAGATGAACTTGATTCTAGCACCCAAGGGTAGCATGCCTCATTTCCATATGGATTTAATTTTTTCTCTAGATGGATACCTGCTTAAAGCAGACTGTGGGAGAACACTCCTGGAGTCACAGGCTCTTCTGCAGTCCCCATTCTCTCACTTTTCAGTTAGAACTCACTAGCACCTCTCATTTGTTCTCATCCCTGAGCCCTGCACAGAGCCAAAGGTTGGCATCTGGACTAAGAAATGGAATAATCTCATAAACCAGTGAGTTCAAGAATGTTCTCTACTTTCTCCTCTATTAGATTCAGGTTATCTGGTCTTATGTTGACATCCTTTATACATTTGAAGTTGAACTTTGTACATGGCGAGAGATATGGATCTAGTTTCATTCGTCTACATGTGGATATCCAGTTTTATTGGTACCATGTTGTGACTATACATTATCATTAAAATATCTCTCGCATTCTAAGAGAATGGAACTTCATAGCCAAAGATAATAACACATTTTGAGGTCATTTAAGACCTAAGACTGCTAATCTACTACTCAGCCTGTTTGTTTAATCTACCTTTAAGAGAAAATGTAACAACCAACAATATTTGCCTTGGATTTCATAAACTTTTACAACATTAGCTAATGCATTTCTTTAGTCCTAAATTATGTATTCTTCCATGCCCCTGACCCAGAGAGCAATTGTATGTGTATTATTGTAGTAAATTCTGAAAACAGCAAGTAGGTTAAAAGCAACCTTATAAATTAAATAGCCACAATAAATGTTGAAATTAACTGTGGAGATTGCTTTATAGAATTTGTTTGTCATTTTGCTCAGTTGGAGTCAGCCAATAAAGTTTCATCTCTTGAAAACTCTGTTATAAAGTATGCCTCATTTCTTTCCTAAATGATACTTTCTGTGCTGTTCACTAAATACACAGCAAAGCCCTTTGTTGGGGACAGTTACATGGAGACAGACAAGATAGACAACAGGAAGACATAAGGACACAGACTCAGAATCATACAAAAGATAGATTGCAGTAGGCTAGATACCAGAAGTTACAGAGAGATGAAAGATATACAGAGACAAAGAGAGAATTCAAATCTGGGCTTGCTCTTGATCAAACTATTCCAAGCGTAAGTGCTTTTATTTCTTTCCTTAATGTGACACTAACACATTTTGATGACTCTGAGTTTCTTACCATTTGTTAGAGATACTGTATTTTCTCCAATGTGTGTTTTGGCTTCTTTTTAAAAAATTAGGAGACTGTGTGAAAATAGGCTTATGTGTGGGTCTTCAATTATATTCCACTGTTTAATGTATCTTTTTATATCAATTCCATATTGTTTTTACTACTGTGCCTCCATAGTATAACTTGAAAGCTGAAACTGTGATAACTCTGTCAGTACTATTATTGTTTTGCATTAATTCAGCTACACTGGGTCTCTTGTGTTGCTCTATGAATTTTTTAAGTTTTAAATTTTTTTCTGTGAGTAATTAGGTTCAAGTTTTGATGAAGATCATGTTGAACCTGTGAACTGCTTTTGATAGGATGGCCATTTTCAAAATATTACTACTACCAATCCCTGAGCATGGATGTCTTTCCATCTTTTAGTGTCTTCAATTTCTTTCTTAGGTGTCTTAAAGTTTTCATCATACAAGTCTTTTGCTTCCTTGGTTAGAATTATTCCAAGAAAAAAACTTTAGAGCCTGTTGTGGATAGTATTGTTTCTCTGATTTCTTTCTGAGTAAGTTTGTCATTTAGATTTATGGAGGCTACTGATGAAAAGTGAAGGTGGTTGTGATCTTGAAGAGGTTTGGGAAGGGACTGAATATGGTTATTGACACAGTGTAAAAGACTCTCAAAGAACTGATTAAAAAAGTGAGAACACGGTGGCGCACGCCTTTAATCCCAGCACTCGGGAGGCAGAGCCAGGCAGATTTCTGTGAGTTCGAGGCCAGCCTGAGCTACCAAGTGAGCTCCAGGAAAGGCGCAAAGCTACACAGAGAAACCCTGTCTCGAAAAACCAAAAAAAAAAAAGTGAGAACAACAACAAAAGTTTCAGTTGACAGCAGTCCTTGTTCCATTCCAAATGTAATTCAAATTTTGAATGAACATTCTGAATATGAGGTGCTATTATTCTAAGAAATTAAATTTTCTTTTGTGAATACTATGCACTTATGTTTTATTGATCTCCCATTAAACATTGACTTCCCAAGATCATTACTTGTATTATATTAAATGGCCCTTTGTAATTGATTTTATATTCAAGTAATAAACTTTGACTCTCTCCTCAGAGGCTTATTGCAGAGGGTGATTTGACAAGTATGTATAGGAAGCTTGGGAATCATAAAATGTGCTATATTGTTAGGCTAATTTTTCAAAGATTTATTTAATTTTGTTTATATGTATATGTTTATATGTATATGTATGTGTATGTATATGTATGTATATATGTATATGTTTATATGTATATGTATATGTTTATATGTATATGTATGTAGGGTGCCAATAGATGCCAGAAAAGGGTGTCAGACCCCTGGAGCTGGAGTTATAGGTGGATCTAAGTTGTCTATGTTTGCTGGGAAATGAACATGGAAGATCAGAAAGAGGTTTGAACTGCTAAAATACCTCTCTCACCCCTGTGAGGCTATATTACAAGTTAGGGAAAAAAGAATATGGCAAAATAGAAGTTGAAATTTGCCAATCAGTAACACAAATAAAATTACTTAAAAATTTAAAAGCAAAGGAAAATATTGAGTATATATTCAAAGTCAATAACATTTCCTGAACTTCAGTGGTGGCACAGGTAGAATGAATACATTAGTTGTTTCCTTGGAGTTCTTATGAATCAGTGTGTGGGAAGGTGTTAGACAGATCAACAAGCAAGTGAGCTGGAAGCAGCAAGTGCTGTAATCCAAGTTTTATAATGAAGAGATGTGTAAATTACTGTGAGAATCGAGGCAAGTATGAAAAGGCAGCAGAGAAGTTTTTTTAAATATGGTAATGAATTTTGCAAGGATTAGCAACAAAAAGAGTGCATTATTGTTCAGTAAAACACAATTTAAAAACAACAGGATGTCATTTCATGTCTAACATACAAGCACAAATACAAAGGATGATGGTATGATGGGAAATGTCTAGAAATAGGATTCTTAATATTTCAGGCTCTCAAGGGGGTAAGTTGTTACCAACATTTGTAGCACAGTTTGGAGATACCAAGTTAAACTGAAAATGCATATTAGGAAGCAATTCTGTACACATTCCAGAGAAATCTTCAGATGTGTAGAAGATAAGAAAATGAACATTCATAGTTGATAGGTCTCAGACCCAGGACTGATAACTGAGATGCCTATTTAACATACCAAAGCAGATCTGGCCAGGTTCTTCTAGAATCTCTCAGTTTCCACCTGTTACAGGATATAGCTGGCAAACCCTACCCCCTACTTTGAACTCTCCAGCCCAGGGACTGGGATGCCCTTCCCTATATAATCTAGCCATTTTGATTACCCTGACCTTTTGTATACCCTTTACTCTCCTGGCTCTCCCCTCTCCTGACATGGCCTGGCTCAGGGTCATGTTTACTCTTGACTCTCCCAGATGTCTCTGCCTCTGGCTTTGTCTCCCATATATCTACAATAAACCTTCTCCACCATACCTAGGAGCAGTCATGTCCTTTCTTTTTATTCTTTTTTCATTCAATAGAAATAGAACTCTCATCTGGTGACTGATGGAAGCAGATGCAGAGATCCATGGCCGGGCCCCAGGTGGAGCTCCAGGAGTCCAATTGGCGAGAGAGAGGAGGAATTATATGAGCAAGAGATATTGAGACCGTGATTGGAAAAAGCACTGGGACAAATAGTCAAATTAGCGGAAACACACGAACTGTGAGCCAGTATCTGAGGACCCCCCACGGGACTGGACCGGGCCCTCTGGGTGGATGAGACAGTTGATTGGCTTGAACTGTTTGGGAGGCCACCAGGCAGTGAGACCGGGACCTGTCCTTGATGCATGAGTTGGCTTTTTGGAGCCTAGGGCCTATGCTAGGACACTTTGTTCAGCCTTGGTGTAGGGAGGAGGGGACTGGACCTTCCTCAACTGAGTCTGTCAGACCGGGCTGACTCCCCAGGGGAGACCTTGCCTTGGAGTGGGTGGGAATGGGGCGCAGATTGGGAGGAGAGATGGGGAGTGGAAGGAAGGAGGAAGGGGGAATCCATGGCTGATATGTAAAATTAAATTCATTGTAAAATAAAAAAAAGAAAAATGAAAGAAATACTGTTCACAGTAGAGAAATAAGGATGCAACTGAAGTATGTATCAAGGAGGAAGCAAAGTCCATCATTACATATTGTTCTGTATTCATATACACAAAACTCACATGCTTGAATAACATTTAAACCCACCCACTTCACTTAGAAAATGTTTTGATTTTGTATTTGATCACAATGCCCACCAGGGAATTTTCTTGCTCACCTGACCTCCTTATCAGTGACTCTTCTCCCCTTGCCTTCTGTTCTGCCTCCACACTCCCACCAACTACTTCCCTTCTTGCTGTCTGTCAAAGACTGAACTAGCTGTTTGCTATAGCGTGGATCTGGAATGCCCCACCCCTCCCTGTTAATGTCTTGGTCTTCAGGGTAGGAGGTTGTGGATCTTAACAGGTAGGTGATGCCTAGGTTGTGGGGACTATGAAACTGTGATCTATTCCTCTTTCTTTGCTTATTGGCCATGAATAAATAGGCCTACTCTGACATATACTTCCACCCTGATACACCAAAAGCATTGGCAACAGTCAACTGCTGTGGAATAATTCTTTTGTGCACTGTGAAGATGTTTTGCTCTCATTGGTTTAATAAAGAGCTAACTGGCCAATAGCTAGGCAGGAAGAGGTTAAGTGGGAGAGCCAGACTGAGTGAACTTTGGGGAAAAGGGCAGAGTCACCAGGAGATGAACTTGTCATGCTGAAGAAAGGTATCAAGACATGTGGTAGTACATAGATTAAAATAATGGGTTAACTTAAGTTGTAAGAGCTAGTTAGTAACATGTTTAAGCTATTGACCAAGCATTATAATTGATAATAAGTCTCTGTGTGGTTATTCAGGAGCTGGCTAGTGGGAGAGAGAAAGTCCACCTATAATGGTACCCAATGTCTGGGGCCACATACAGTCACATAGAGCCCAAGAAAGTTGTTTTTTTTTTTTTTTAAAGTCCAAAACACAGAGTCAAACAAGGGTTCCTAGTGACTGCCTTCTCTCAGGTAGGCTTGATGCTAGCAGCAAACAGATGCATGGCTCCTTTAAGAGGCCCTGCTACCGAACACTTAAATTAGGTTTATTAGCAGTAGGAGGTGTGCAACTCGGTGGCACAAGACTCAGTAAAGATGCCTACAGCAGTGTGAACCCAAAACTTACCAGGGCTGGGGTGGTAAATGTGGCTACCACCAGTACCTTAGCCATGAAGCTAGGCTCTCAGTGAACTGAGGGGGATGGAGCCAGCCACCAGCATGCCATGAGCTAAGCTGTGCAGCAATTTAAGTTTTGCTCATACAGACAGAAAATGTTACAGATACACAATAACGACAGTTTGAGGTGGGGAAAATCCTCGAAACAGTTTGCAGTGTGTTTAAAAATGTATATAGGCTTGAAAAGAAAAAGAGAATGGATATAAACAGTTCTAGAAAAAAGTTTAAAAATAATAAAATCTTTAAAAAGAGAGTAAAATAAAATATAGGGGGAAAACTACATAGACCTTATATGTTATTGTGTAGTCTTTATTTTTTTTGATTACTTATGAATGAGCAATAGCTACTGAGAGACATTGGGTTATGAAAACTGTTAAATTAAATCAACCCATATATTTAAAAAATATCTTGACTTCAAAATGGAAGTCAAGAGATGTGTTGCTTTGGGGAAGAGGTTATGCTTCTCTTCTCATAGAAAACAAAAGGCTATGAATTCATTCAGGATTGAAGAAGATCAGATTTGATCAAGGAAGATACCCCCTGAAAATCCTGGCTACAGACATAAAGAAATAAACCCAGAAAAACTACAAGACATTTAATGTGTGTTTTACATATTCAAACATAAAACAAAAAAAAATCATCTTTGGCTAACTTGTGTACAACCTACAGTCTATTCTTGTATTACTGCAGATATGTGTGTTACCTTTGAAAGCTTATTTATTTTCAGAGCAAGGGGATGACACACTGATGAAAATGGGTGACCTAGGTAATTCAGTATCTCAGAGCAGCACTGTTGAAGTTTCCTCAGAGTTTTGCATACAGAACAGCTTCAAGGCTGCTGGCTGAGATGGTCCAGCTTCACAGACTGCTCCAGCCAGGATTTGAGCATTATCATGACTTTCTTAGGGTTCCCTAAAGATTCCAGCACCCCAAGACAACAGGAATCAGTCTAAAGAAAATAATGCCCATATTCCCAAAAGATGGGTTATAGATGTTTGTCATCATTTAAGGGGTGTTGACTACAAGTTGTTACTGGTAGTGGTCAAGGAAAAAGCTAAACAAAGAAGGTTAAATGTAGACAAATTTCTAAATGGTCTTATTAAATAAAAAACACAAAGCCAAATACAGGGGTGAAAGCCTTAGAGAGATCAGGAAAATAGGGAAAGCCACCAGCCAACCTTACCTCACCAACTCTGCAGCTTCCAAAAAGATCTTCTTCCTGTATACTCACATTTATATGCCTTTTCTGCTCTGTTCTCCCATTGGCTTTCTTAGCCTAGCTACATCACTTCCTCTTCCTATACAACTCTGTCACTTTCTGGCTGTCTGTATAGGCCTCCAGACCTCTATGATTGGTACTGGGTTTAAAGGCATGTGTCACCATGCTTGGCTCTGTTCCCTAGTGTGGCCTTGAACACACAGAGATCTTGCCTGCTAAGTGATAGGATTAAGGGTGTGTGCTACCACTGCCTGACTTCTTTGTTTACTTAAAATGGCTTGCTATTTCCTCTGATCTCCAGGCAAGCTTTATTTATTAAAGCACAAATAAAATATCACCACATTTCAGCACAAATAAAATATCACTACAGTTAAATTCTGGGATCTGTTACTGAAAAAGAAAAATTGGGGATATAGGAATGAAAGGAAAAATTGGTGGCTTATTGACCCAAAAGCAACTACTAATCTCAATAAATTTTACATTTGTATGGATTTTGGTTTATTGATACAAATTTAAAGTTATTTTTGTTATACTGTATGTATGTTTCAACTCTTGTTGGGGCATTGTACTTATACAACTCACTTAAAATGTAATGCATAATTAAGAAACACAAGTTAGTAGTTAGTCATCTATAATAATAAAACTTGTAATGATATTAGGTATGTTTTCAAGGTTAAACAGATATATTTAGACTGATAGACGGTCTTCAAACACTTCTAATACCTACAGAATGTGGGATTTAGTCCGTTTAATAACTTGAGGCTTTTCGTGACAGTGAGACATATCTGCTCCTGGCAGGACCAATCTATCAAAAGAAGATGATGAGTATCAAAGAACCTCTGTATAGTGTTTTCTTTATTTATGGCAAAATCTAGCCATTTGAGCAAGAAACTGCCCTTATTTTGACTGCTGACAATATGCTGTCCAAACTTGACCAGCAGGATGCAAAACAAAGTGACTGTCAAATTTTGCCAAGACAATGTAGGGCAGTCCTTTAAAATTCCTTGCTTCTCAAAAATGGCTGTCATATATTCTAGGCTGTAGGTCAAAGATAGATGTGCCAACATTGTATAGGAACTTCGGGTGACTGTCTAGACAGCCAGATGTCTCTACTGTAAGGTAAAATTATATCCTTCTGGGATCTTTGATGGAGTTCAAGATTAAATAGCTAAACTTACGTTTTTCCTTAGTTATGATAAAAAGCAAACTAGGTATAAAACTTTAGAATCACAAAGATAAGAGAGATAATAATAGAATATTTTCTCTAAATTTGCCAAATATAAATAGACTAGATATTGTAACCATAGTTCTTACTTGATAACTGGTTTTGTTGTATATAATTTTACTAAATTAAAGTTAAAACTTTCCTTTTTAATTAGATAAAATGGGAGAAATTGTTTTGGAATAATACTTTTTACACCATGAAGATGTGTTGCTTTCATTGTTTTAATAAATAGCTAACTGGCCAATGAATAGGCAGGAAGAGGTTAGGTGAAAAAGCCAGAATGAGAGAACTCTGGGAAGAAGAAGGGTGGAGTAACCAGGAGACATAGAGGAAGCAAGAGATGAATTGCTGTGCTGAAAAATGATACTGAGCCATATGGTAGTACATAGATAAGAGGGTTAATATAACTTATAAGAGCAAGGTAGTAAAAAGCCTAAGATATCAGCTGAGCATTTATAATTAAAAATAAGAAGTCTCTGTGTTGTAATTTGGGAGCTGGCTGGTGGGACAGAAACTTCTGCCTACACTCAACCATTAATTGAAACCTTGGAAACAGTAAGCCAAAACCCTTTTCAGTCATTATAAGTATTAACTTGTATCTTGAGTAATTTATTATAAAGTTGGAAAGTTAACATCTGGTTTTCTCTGCCTAGAATGTTCTTTCCAGTAACATTTAGAGAGCTGTATCCTTGCAGATCAAATCCCATCTTAACATCAATTCTTCCCTGAACTATCTAAGGAAGATGTTTGGTTTGTGGTTATCCTGTAGGCTTGCTTCATTTCTCTTCATGTATTTAATTACAGATGTTTTCTTGCTATTTTTTGCTGTCCTGCTCACTTGATCTAGAGTGATGGTTATCTGATTCAGGCCAGGAGGCTGACACCTAGAACATAATCCAGCCTTTGCACATGCTCAGCAAAACTTTATTGAAGGAATAAAATTGTTCAAAGATGAAAATGTTAAAAATTATCTTTTTGAATCACTCAATCATTATTTTCTTTTCAAAACATAATTATTCAGTTTGGTGGTTTGAATAAAATGTCCCCATAGGCTTATATATTTGAATGCTTAGTCACCAGGGAGTGGCCCTATTTGAGAAAAATTAGGAGGTGTGGCCTTGTTGGAGGGCATGTATCTTTGGGAATGGAATTGAGATTTCAAAAAGACCATGCCAGGTCCAGTCTTTTTTCCTCTCCTCTCCTCTCCTTTCCTCTCCTCTTCTCTCCTCTCCTCTCCTCTCTTCTTCTTCTCTCCTTTCCTCACCTCTCCTCTCCTCTCTTCTCCTGTTCTCTTCTCTCTCATCTCTAGACAAAGCATATCAGGCACAGGATGTAGTTCTCAACTACTTCTCCAGCACCATGTCTGTTTGCATGTGACCATGCCCCTGCCATTATGATATTGAACCAAACCTCTGAAACTGTAATCAAGCCCCAATTAAATGTTTAGAACAGTGACTAAGACACTCAACAAATAGAACATGCTGTTTGTTTGTTTGGAGACAAGTATGTCTCTATGTAGCCTAGACTGGCCTTGAGTTTGCCAGCCTCCTGCTTCAGTTTCCCACATGCTAGGATAATAGATATGTACCACCATGTCCAGTTAAATATATAAATGTTTTGATGATTATCTAACAAAATTTGTAATATAAATTTTAATTAATTAGTTTTTGAGTATAAACTTTTCATCTGCCTGCATATCTCTGCACAACATGCATGCCTGGTGCCCTCAGAGGCCAGAAGCACAAGTCAGATTCTCTTTGACTGGAAGTTACAGACAACTGTGAGTTGCTGCAATGTAGGAGCTGGGAATTGAACCTGAGTCATCTGGAAGAGCAGCTAGTGTTTTTAACCACTGTGATACCTCTCCAGCCCTAAGGTATGTAATGTTATGTGAAACCTATTTTTTTCAGTTTTATAAATGACAGTTTTCTTTCTGTTTTAGTGCACACATTCATGATTGTTACAATTCTTATTATTACAATGACATGGAGTTTGATGTTAGCTCTAGCTCTATTTTCTTTTTTTTCAGATGTATAAGTGCTAAGCTATCCATTCAAACAACAGGAGAAATGTCATAAAGGTAGTTTATATTACATAGATACACATTTCCCATTATTCACACACAAAAAATCAAACACAGTCAGAAAAATATTATTTATGGTTTAGCAGCTAAAATTGAGCCTTACTCGATTTTGTTAAAAAGAAAGATTTGGAGACTGAGAGTATAGTACTGGCACAGTATATCAATGGAAAAAAATGCATGTAACTGCAGCCATTTGATATTTGACAAAGAAGCCAAAAGGTATACACAAGAGAAAAAAACAGCGTCTTCAACATATAGTACAGGACAACTGGATATTCATATGTAGAAGAATGAAATTATAACTGTAACTGAATGTCTTTCTGTGTCCCAGCTGGCTGGCGGTTGGGACAAATCTCTCTCACTTGCCAGTCCCCCAGCCATTTAGATCCAAGTAAACACACAGAGGCTTGTATTAATTAAAACTGCTTGGCCATTAGCTCAGGCCAACCACTGACTACCTCTTACACTTAAACTAACCCATTTCTGTTGATCTATATGTCGCCACATGTTCTTTGGCTTTACCTGTGTGCCACTACATGCTGCTCCCTGGACAGCAGGCTGGCATCTCCTGACTCAGCTCTTTCTCTTCCCAGAATTCTCATTGTCTGCTTATCCCACCTATACTTTCTGCCTGGCTACTGGCCAATCAGTGTTTTATTAAACCAGCATACAAAAGCATTACCCCACAGCATACAACCACATCTATCACCATGTACAAAAATCAACGCCAAATAGATCAGAGATCTCAATATGAAACCTGAAATGCTAAAACTGCTAAAGCAGAATACAAGCCGTATTCTGTATACACCTACATGATAAAGGTAAAGGAAAGGGCTTCCTGAATAGGACTCTATTTGTTCAGGAATTAAGCCCAACAACTGGCCTAAAATTCTTCTATACAGCTTAGAAAATAACCAAGGAAAAAGGGAGCCTACAGAATGGGATAAAATCTTTACCAACTGATCTGAGAGATCAAACAACTATATATCACACAAATATTAAGATATCTAGAATAAACAAAGAACTAAAAATATAAAGAATCAAGGAAACAAATGGCCCATTCAACAAATGAGTTATGGATCTGAAAAAAAAAAAAACAGTTCTCAAAAGAAGGAATAAAAATGGATAAGAAATATGTTTTAAAGAGTTTAAAATTCTTAGCATTTAAGGGAGTGCAAATTACTTTGATACTTCATTTTACACAAGTCAGAATGACTAAGAAAAACAAAGCAGCTAACAACAAATGCTGGTAAGGATTGTGAGGAAATGATAACTGTTGGTGGAACTGCAAACTACCATAGCCACTCTAGAAATAAGTGTGGAGAATTCTGACAAACCTAAAGTAGATCTATGACATGACCCAACTATCCCACCACTCAGCATGTATCCAAAAACTCTAGATCCTACACTGCTGATACTTACTGGCTGAGCCATATTCATTATTGTTTTATTCACAGTCACTGAAATATGGAAACAAATTCTTCAACAGATGACTAGATAATAAAAATTTTGTGTATATATACAATGTAATTCTTAAACATGAAACACGTAGGCAAATAGCTAAAACTAGAAAATATTATACTGAGTGAGGTAACCCTCACCCAGAAAGACAAACTCCACATGTTGTTTCATATTTGTAAACCCTAGCTCCAAATGTTCAGATGTGAGTATATAGCCTGGAGTAACTGCATAAAAACAAGATAGTAAAGAGGGACCATAAAGACAGGGGAAAGGAGCTCTGGATGAAGAAGTCAGTGGCTGCTGAAGGAGGGAGTATCAGTATTTCCCAGAAACAAGCACCCTGATAGGTTATACAAAGCAACACCAAACTCAACAGGTATCAGGTATATATGTGTGTGTGTGTGTGTGTGTATGTGTGTGTGTGTGTGTGTGTGTGTGTATACACATATGTATATATGCACACATGTATATACATATATTTAAAGAAGAGAAGGTTGTGAATGTGAAAAGCAGTGAGGTAGACATAGGAAGAGTTGGAGGAGGAAAGGCAAAGGTAAAAATAACATAAATACAGTACTTACACATGAAATTCTCTAAAAATAAGAAAAGAATAAATGAACACTCCAGAGCTCAGACCAGCATCCTGAACCACAGAAAAGACTACCCCTCCACCCTGATAGCATTTGTCCAGCATAACTCCAACTGCCCCTCCTCTCCTCATCACTATATCCCAGTCCACACTTCTGGCAGAAGCCTTCCACTGTACCAGAGGCCAGGCCAGCATCCTGAACCACAGGTAAGACCGCCCCCACTCAACCCATGCTCACCTAGCATAACTCCAACTGTTCCTCCTCGTCTCATCACCATATCTCAGCTCATACCTATGGCAGGATCCTCCTACCCCACCTGGGGCCAGGCCAGCATCCTGAACCAGAGAAGACCCCTAGTCATATTAGAGGACACACACATAGCCATCACTCTAGCCCCAAACTTGAGCAGCAACTTTGTGCTGTACCAGAGGCAATCCAGGCCATCAGAAGTCCAGCCCTCAACTCAGACAAAGACCCTCTACTCAATCACAGTTTATAGCAGACAGAAGGTAAGAAAGAAAACAGAAACAAAGGAAGAAAACACTTATCCAACAAAGACAAATCCAGAAATTGGCACCTCAACCTATAATCACTCCAAATCCAGACGCCTAAACGTAAGTGTAGGAACACAAACAACATCCAGGACAATATTACCTCGCCAGAGCGCAGCCATCCCACTGAAACAAGTCCTAAGTATTCCAACATAGCTGAACCACAACCTTAAAACCAACTTTATGATGAAGATAGAGGTCCTTAGGGAGGAAATGAATAAATTCCTTGGAGAAATCAAGGAAAAGAAAATTTTGAAATTGCAGAAAATCAATAAATCTCTTAAAGAATGTCAAGAAAATATAAACGAACACTTGAAGGAAATAAAACTGTTCAAGATCTGAAAATAGAAACAGAACTAGTAAAGAAAGCATAAACTGAGGGAGTTCTGAAAATGGAAAGTCTAGGTAAACGAACAGGAACTACAGGCAAAAGCATCACCAACAGAATACAGGAGATGGAAGAGAGAATCTCAGTCATTGAAGACACAGTAGAAGTAATAGATAAATTGGTCAAAGAAAACATTAAATCTAAAAACTTCCTGACACAGGACATCCAGCAAGTCTGAGACACCATGAAAGGATCAAGCCTAAAAATAATAGGAATAGAAGAAGAAGAAGATTCACAGCTCAAAGGCCCAGAAAATATTTTAAAGAAAATCGTAGAAGAAAAATTTTCTAACCTAAAGGACATGCATATAAAGGTACAAGAAGCTTATAGAACATCAAATAGATTGGAGCAGAAAAGCAAGTCTACTTGTTACATAATAATTAAAACACTAAACACAGAACAAAAAAAAGAATATTGAATATTAAAAGCTGCAAAGGAAAAAGGCCAAGTAACATATAAAGGCAGATCTATTAAAATTATATCCGACTTCTCAAAAGAGACTCGAAAAACAAGAAGGGACTGAACAAATGTTCTGCAGACTCTAGGAGAATACAAATCCCAGCCCAGATTACTATATGCAGCAAAACTTTCAATTACCATTGATAGAGAAAACAAGATATTCCATGAAAAAGTCAAATTTAAACAATATCTATCCACAAACCCAGTGATCCAGAACAATCTAGAAGGAAAACTCCAACCTAAGGAGGTTGCAATACCCACAAAAACACAAGTAATAAACAATCCCACATCAGCACAACCCAAAGAAGAAACATACCACACACACACACACACATACACACACACACACACACACACACACACACACACACACACACTACCACCATCATCAACAACAAAATTACAGGAACTAACAATCATTGGTCATTGATACCTCTCAATATCAATGGACTCAATTCTCCAATAAAAAGACACATACTAACAGAATGGATGCAAAAACAAAATCAATCCCTCTACTGCATATAAGAAACCCACCTCAATATCAAAGATAGACACTACCTCACAGTAAAAGGCTGGAAAAAGCCTTTTCAATCAAATGGACTTAAGAAGCAAGCTGTAGCAGGGCATTGGTGGCGCACGCCTTTAATCTCAGCACTCGGGAGGCAGAGGCAGAACTCTGTGAGTTCGAGGCCAGCCTGGGCTACCAAGTGAGTTCCAGGAAAAGGTGCAAAGCTACACAGAGAAACCCTGTCTCGAAAAACCAAAAAAAAAAAAAAAAAAGAAGCAAGCTGTAGCTATCCTAATATCTAACAAAATAGACTTCAAACCAAAATTAATCAAATGAGATGGGGAAGGATACTTAATATTCATCAAAGGAAAGATCCACCAAGATGACACTTCAATTCTCAACAACTATGCCCCAAACACAAAGGCATCCATATTTGTAAAGGAAACACTCATAAAGCTTAAGTCACACTGACCCTCACACATTGATAGTGGGATACTTCAATAACCCACTATCACCAATGGACAAATAATCCAAACAAACCCTAAACAGAGAAATGCTGGAGATAACAAGTATATGACTCAAATGGGCCTAACAGATATCTACAGAATATTCCACCCAAACACAAAAGAATACACTTTCTTTTCAACATCTCATGAAACATTCTACAAAATTGACCTCATACACAGTCACAAAGCAAGTTTCAACAGATATAAGAAAATTGAAATAACCCACATGTATCCTATCAGACCATCATGGATTAAAGCTGGATTTCAACAATAACAGAAATAACAGAAGCCTACAAACTCATGGAAACTGAACAACTCTCTACTGAATGACTACTGTGTCAAGGAAGAAATAAAGAAATAAAATTAAAGACTTCCCAGATTTCAACGAAAGTGAATACACAACATAACCAAACTTATGGGACACAATGAAAGTGGTGCTAAGGGGAAAGTTCATATCACTAACTGCCTTCATACAGAGATTGGAGAAATCTCATACTAGCAACTTAACACCTAAAAGCTCTAGAACAAAAAGAAGCAAGCTTACCCAAGAGTAGACAGCAGGAAATAATCAAACTGAGGGCTGAAATCAATAAAATAGAAATAAAGAGAACAACACAAAGAATCAATAAAACAAAAAATTGGTTCTTTGAGAGAAGCAGAAAAATAGACAAATCATTATCCAAACTAACTAAAAGGCAGAGGGAGAATATCTGAATTAACAAAATCAGAAATGAAAATGGGGCCATAACAACAAACATTGTGGAAATCCAGAGAATCATTAGGTCATACTTCAAAAATCTATACTCCACAAAATTGGAAAAATCTAAAAGAAATGGACAAATTTCTTGATAGATACCACTTACCAAAGGTAAGTCAAGGTCAGATAAACAATTTAAATAGACCTATAATCCCTAAGGAAATAGAAGCAGTCATTAAAAGTCTCCCAACCAAAAAAACCCCAGGGCTAGACTGTTTTAGTACAGAATTCTATCAGACTTTCAAAGAAGGACTAATATTAATGCTCCTCAAATTAGTCCACAAAAGAGAAATAGAAGAAACATTGCCAATTTCATTTTATGGGTCCATAGTCACCTTGATACTCAAATCATACAAAGACTCAACAAAGAAAGAAAATTAGTGACCAATTTCCCTCATGAACATTGATGGAAAATACTCAATAAAATACTTGTAAACTTGCCGGGCGGTGGTGGTGCATGCCTTTAATCCCAGCACTCGGGAGGCAGAGGCAGGTGGATCTCTGTGAGTTCGAGGCCAGCCTGGTCTACAGAGCGAGATCCAGGAAAGGCACAAAGCTACACAGAGAAACTCTGTCTCGAAAAAAACAAACAAACAAAAAATACTTGTAAACTTAATCCAAGAACAAATAAAAAAGATCATCCACCATGATCAAGTAAACTTCATCCCCTAGATTCAAGGATAGTTCAACAAATGAAAATTTGTCAATATAATCTGCCATATAAACAAACTAAGAAAAGAAAATCACATGATCATCTCATTAGATGCTGAAAAAGACTTTGACAAAATCCAATACCCCTTCATGATAAAAGTTTGGAGATATTAGTGATATAGGGGACATACGTAAACTTAATAAAAGCAATATACAACAAGTCAATAGCCAGTATCAAACTAAATGAAAACTCAAAACAATTCCACTAAAATCAGGAACAAGATAAGACTGTCCACTCTCTCCACATCTATTCAATACAATACTTGAAGTTCTACCTAGAACAATAAGAAAACTAAAGGAAGTCAAGGGGATGTAAATGGAAAAGAAGTCAAAGTATCATTATTCACAGCTGATATGATATATATATATAAACAAACCCAAAATTCTACCTAGGAACTCCTACCACTGATAAACACCTCTAGTCAAGTGGCTGGGTACAAGAATAACTCAAAAAAACAGTAGTCCATCTGTGTATAAAAGATAAATGGTCTGAGAAAGAATTCAAGGAAGCAACACCCTTTACAAAAGTCACAAATAATAAAGTATCTTGTTTTTATATCTGTGGCACACTAGCTGCATCTAAACGTACTGCTGTTTCAGCTAATGACTATGCCTCACTGCTCAGGCAGAGGCTGGTTGGGACCTCTTTATCCTGCTACTGCCACTTCCATGTAGGGAGACAACCATTGTTTTAACTAAGTCTTTATCCTTTTCTTTTACCAATAAAGGCTCCAGAGCCAGATGCTGTGGTTAAAACCTGCTAGATCAGAGAAGCAGAGAAAGCAGGCAGCTGACCTTGTTCCACCATCTCAAAACAAAAGGGACTGCCAAACTCAAATTCCCTCCCTACTACTTCCTTCATGTCACTCTATCCATCTTCTTGATACCCTCTTACTCTTTATGACTACTTCCTGTCAAGTATTTACTTGCTCCATTTCTGGACCGACAGTTGATTTTATTTAATCCTGTTTACAGTAAACAGAAAGCTCTTAGATTAAGGGTATGTACGAGGGCTGGGCCACACCACAGCTAAAGGCAGGTTTTTCCCAATAAATAACAAAACCTTGGGGCTCACAATATGACCAAATATCCTGCAATAATATCTTTGTGTAACTCTAATCAAGCAAGTGAAAGAGCTGTAAGACAAAAACTTCAAGTCTTTGAGGAAAGAAATTGGAGAAGATGTCAGAAGATGGAAAGATCTCCCATGCTGATGGATTGGTGGGACCAACATAGGAAAAAATGGTCATTGTATCAAAAGCAATCTACAGATTTAATGCAATCCTCATTAAAATTCCAACACAATTACAATTTACAGACCTTAAAAGAACAATACTCAATATCATATGGAAAAAGAAGAAATCCAGGATAGCTAACACAGTCCTGTACAATAAAAGAACTTCCAGAGGTATTACCATCCCTGTTTTCAAGCTCTACTACAGAGCTACAGAAATAAAAACCACATGATATTGGCATAAAAACATATGGGTAGATCAATGCAATGGAATCAAAGACCCCTAAATAAATCCACATGTCCATGGGCATCTTATTTTCAACAAAAATGTCAAAATTATACAATAGAAAAAAAAGAAAGCATCTTCAACAAATAGTGCTGGTATAACTGGATGTTGGCATATAAAAGAATGCAAATAAATCCATATCTATCAGCCTGCACAAAACTCAAGTCCAAGTGGATCAAAGACTTCCACCTGAATACAGATACACTGAACCTGATAGAAGAGAAAGAAGAGAGTAGCCTTGCACACATTGGAACAGGAGACAACTTCTTGAACCAATAGCACAGGCGCTGAGTAACAATTAATAAATGGGACCTCCGTGAAACTGAAAACCTTCTGTAAGGCTAAGGATACCACCAATAGGACAAAATGGCAGCCTACAGAATGAAAAAATGATCTTATTTCCAAAATATATAAAGAATTCAAGAAACTAGACATCAAAGGACCAAATAATACAATTAGAAATATGTCATACAGATCTAAACCAAGAATTTTCAACAAGGGAATCTCAGATGGCTGAGAAACACCTAAAGAAATGTTTACCATCATTAGTCATCAGGGAAATGCCTATCAAAATGACTCTGAGATTCCATCTTACACCTGTCAGAATGGCTAAGAGCAAAAACAAGAGTGATAGCTCATGCTGGAGAGGATGTGGAGTAAGGGGAGCACTTCTCCATTTTTGGTGGAAATGCAAACTTATACAGCCACTTTGGAAATCAATATGGTGGGTTCTCAAAAAATGGGGAGTCAATCTACTTTAAAACCCAGCTATACCACTCTTGGGCATATTCCCAAAGGATGCTCAATCATACCATAAGGACACTTGCTCAACTATGTTCATAGAAGCTTTATTTATAATAGCCAGAACTGGGAAACAGCCCATGTGTCCCTCATTCAAAGAATGGATAAAGAAAATGTGGTACATTTACACAATGGAGTATTACTCAGATGTTACCAACAATGACAATGTGAAAATTGCAGGCAAATGAATGGAACTAGAAAAAAAAATCATCCTGAGTGAGGTCACCCAGACCAAGAAAGACAAACAAGTTAAATACTTACTTAGAAGTGGATATTATCTATAAAGTGAAGGGTAACCATGCTACAATCCACAGTCCCAGAGGGGCTAGGTAACAAGAAGGACTCAAAGGGGGACTCTCAGATCTCCCTGGGAAGGGAAAAATAGAAGAGATCTTGTGGGTAGACTGGAGGCATATGGGGAAGGAAACATGATAGATTAGGTGTGGGGGCATAGAAGAAGAGAGTGCTCGAAGAGATGACTAGAAAAGGGGCCATTTCTCTGTAGGGTAGAAACTTGGTGCAAGGGAAACATCAACAAAGATGATCCTAGCTAAGACTCTTAGCAATAGTGGATACATAGCCTGAACTGGTCATTTCCCATGACCAAGTGACACATTCAGTGGAGGGATTGAAACACCCACACAGCCACATAACCGTTGACATACAGTCTGTTCTACCTATGGGATGCTCTGGGGTGAGGGTGGCCGAGATTGTGGGAGTGACCAGCCAATGACTAGTCCAACATGAGACCCATGCCATGAGAGTGAGCTCACCCCTAACACTGCCTGGAGGTCCAGAACCCAGGGCCTAGATGGCCCAGAGACCTAGGATAGAATCAAATAGTCAATGTAATGATGCCTAATGATATTCTGCTCTACTCAGAGATTGGTGCCTAGCCCCATTGTCATCAGAGAGGCTTCATCCCACAACGAATGGAAACAGATGTCTTAACCCACAGCCAAACAACAGGTGGAGCTCTGGGAATCCTGCTGGAGAGGTGGAGGAAGGACAGTAGGAGCCAAAAGGGTCAAGGACACCACAGAAAACCCACAGAATCAACAAACCTAGGCTCATAGGGGCTCACAGAGACTGAACCAACAACCAGGAAGCCTGCATGAGACTGACCTAAGCCCTCTGTATATATGGGACAGTTGTGTAGCTAAGTCTTTGTGGGACTCCTAACAGTGGGAGCAGCCGCTCTGTGAATTTTTACTGGCGTTTGGGACCCTACTCCTCATGCTGGATTGTCTTGCCCAGCCTTTATATATGGGGAAGCCTTACTGCAACTTGATAGACCATGTTTTCTTGATATCTATGGAAGACCTGCTCTTTTCTGAAGAGATAGGAGAGGAATGTCTTAGGGATACAGAGGTGAGGTGGGGGAGAGGGACTGACAGGAGAGGAGGGAGGGGCAACTGATAGAAAGAAAAGGTCTTCAAAAAATGAAGTTAATAGGATGACAGAAAAGAATTAATGAATAAATAAAAATATTAGGAAAGTATTGTCCAGAGACTCAGACCAAGGACATCAATACATAGATGCTCATGAAAGTGGAGATGGGGAAAATGAAAGTTACTTTTTCCTTGTAAATACGTTGCAATGAAATATTCAAAGTTAGCTCTTCTAGAAGTTGCTAGCTTCCTGTAAAGAAGAACCCAAATTTTGTCTGCTGAAATTAGCTCAAGACAAAATTTTAATAATTGCATTCCTATTAACTACCCCATGATTCTATGCATAGGTGGCTTGTAGAGAATAACACACAAACCCATGCATATGCACATGCACACACACACACACTGCCATAGATGTCACAATTTTGCAAAAACTGGTCTATTAGTACATTTACAATCTAGTATATTCCCCCAAATTCCTACACATCTTTTGTTTTTGAGCTACCAAGTGCTGTGCTCAATAAGAACAAACAGAGGCCCATCACTGACAGGGCCTTGGCTGGTGATGTACAAGATTCTCTGTGAATTCCACTCATTTGTATCTTCTCAGAAGATCGATGAAGTTATTTTATTGATTCTGTTTTACTAGATAAAAAATTAGAAATCGGTGATATTTTCAGGTAAAATACATTCTTTCCGATCTTATATTACATTTCATTTACTATTTTTTATTTTAACTGGCTGATAGTAATTGTACAAATTTTTGAGGTATAGTGTGACATTTCAATATAAGTATAAAATGTGCAATGACAAAATTAGAAGAACTGATATTTTTATTACCTCAAGTATTTATCACCTCCTTGTGTTGGGAACATTGAAAGTCCTCTTTTAGACATTCTGGATTATGTTCTTGTGGTCACTGAGAACTCTACCACTTTGCTGTAGAACATTCACCCATGGGCTTGTTAGCTATCCTCACTCCCCTTTTCCATGTTATACCATTTAGAAGTAACCCTCACATACAAATAAATTCTGCTGTTCTTTTGAGTTCTATGTCCTTAATTTGAAATGTCCTTTTCATTTCTTCCTGCAATTAAAAAAAAAACATTCTTTCCTCGAAATAATCTAAAAACACATTAAATAGGTGTTTTTAGAGAGGAAGAAATGAGACAGAAAAGGAAAAACAATTGTGAAACAGTCTAGCCAGATAGCTGTCCCATCTCCAGTGAGAGAAAGGTCTTAAGATTTTTTTTTTTTTGTTCAGAATTGGAACACAGGTCACAAATTTCACAATTCTCTCTATATAAAATCTGTATTTGTTTTACATACTTATTCATATACATCTCCATACAAGTCTTCCTCTAAGTAGAAAAGACATGAATTTCCACAAGCTCTTGATACATGCTGAGTAGTGCCACATCTCCCTCCATGATTGCCTTTCTTTCATGCACTAATGATCATTCATATTCCTTCCTACTAGGAAGAAAAGACCCAAGGAAAAAGATCTTCTAGTTTTGGAGGAAGACTTTATAAAACAATGTTCATGTTTATCAAGAATTATTGTTTCAGAATCAATTGTTAGGGTCATGTTAAAAGCCTTAGTTTTGTGTTTCTGTTACAAAACACTGAAGATTGATTGTTTTATATATATAATAGGTTGTATTCATCATTCTGGTGGAGAGAATGTCCAAACAGCATGGCAACAGTGTAAGATGAATTGCTAAATGGTTTTATTAATTAAAAAAACCCGAAGCCAGACATTGGGGTAAAAACTGAGAGATCAGAAAAGCAGAAAGAAACCAGCCATGTTCTTACCATGTGGAAATCCTCAGCCAAAGAGACCTACTTCCTGTATACCCACGCCTATGTGCCCTTCTTTCTGTTTCGCATCTCACTTCCTCTCTCTACCAATCTACATCAGTTCTTTTCTGTCTGTCCAGACCTCCAGACCGCTATGGTTAATGCTGGGATTAAAGGTGTGTGTCACCATGCCTGACTCTGTTCCCCAGTGTGGCCTTGAACTCACAGAGATCCAGATGGATTGCTACCTCCTGAATGCTAGGATTAAAGGTGTGTGCTACCATTGCCTGACTTCTATGTTTAGTATAGTGGCTGGCTTTTTCCTCTGATCCTCAGATAAGCTTTATTAGGGTGCACAATATATTGGGGGACACAATATATCAGCACACAACAGTTTAGGACTCCCTGTCTGTCAAAGCATAGTAGGTGACATCACATGGTTGGAGCATATGAAAAGGGCTCACATGGAAACAAAAATGGCAGAGATGCAAACCTTTGAAAGACAAGTATTGCAAATGCTATAATAGAAACTTGTGTTTTCTGGACAAAATTTCTAATAAAAATATAATTAGTTGGATCATGAGACAAAATATTTCATTATGCTTACATGGTTTTCTGAGAATTTAAGAATTCTCTTCATAATCAGTACTGAGAATCATCTACTTAACCTGATTATCTAGAGAGAATTATTGTTAAAGTTTACTGGAGCAAAGTAAAATTCACTTGCAAAACATAAAAGTATGAATTGATTCACTCTTTCCAAAACATTATTAAATACTGTTGAGGATGTGTGGGAAGTGGGAAGCAACTTGAAAACTTTTGATAATTAGATTGAGTTTTTGGAACTATTTTTAACTACTTAAGGATTAAAAAGAACATAAATCTTATTTTTATAAAGTGAAACACATGTGATTCCTTGTTAGAAAATTATCGAGTTGACTCATCACCCAACATATTTACATATGTTCTGTTTTACACAACCTCTCCAAGGAAGCATCATGTGGAACATTAGTACAAATTTGTGAAATTTTAAGAAAATTGAATCTACCAAGACATTATTTGCCATTATAACACTGAGTAAAGAAATATTTCTGAGGTACAAATGCATAAAACATTTGGAGTCAAATTGATTCATTTCATAATCCATTGTCTTAATCATTAGGATAATGGCCAATACAATTTATAGAGCAATTTATAATTAATGGGAAGAACAGGTAAGAGGGATGAAGAGAAAAATCACTCTCTGCAGTCACAGAGAGATGAGAGGCCAAGTATGATACTCATAAGGACTGAGACTCTAATTTGAGTCAATGCAGCAGAAGAACCACCAACTACCAAAGAAGACCCTGAAGGACCCCTCATCTCTGTGATGCTTTTACTTCTGCAGCTTTCTTTTTCCTTTTCTTTTGGTGGAATCACAAATCTGCACTTTTACTTTGTTCTTGAGAGATGTGCTTAGGCTAGAGACCCCATTTTGAGAACTGATGGTATAGAAAATTTGGTGTATTTCTGAGACACTGGCAGCTCTTTCTACCTCTGTCTTTTTATGTTGCCTCAAAAATCAAACACCCAGATAAGCTGGATTCTTCTGCTTCTATAACTATAAAACTGTTCACTTAAGGTTTTCCAAATGAAATAAGGGTTCTAAGATAGAATACCTCTGTTGTAAAAACAGAATTCCTGTGAGATTACAGCTGACTTGCTCAACCTTGCTCATCCCACAGAGGAATGTTTACAGAGACAGTCTCTCAGGATAATCTGTCTTCCCTGAAGCAAACAATTCCAGGAAAGAGAAATCATAGGCCCAAAGCTCCCACAGCTGCATCAACTTCCTCATTTCCAATCACCCCCCATAAAGGGTCCTGCCCAGCTTGTCTCCTTGCAAATGATCTGTTCCCACAGCAGAGAGGCTGTCCTTCACTATATGTACTAATGAACACAGTCTCATCTGTTGAGGACAGACTCTGGTCTCTTTCTGCCTCTGTCTTTTTATGCTGCCTCAAAAATCTAACACCCAGATAAGCTGGAAACACCTTAACTTGTTTCTTTTCCAAAAGTGAAGGATCTATTTCTCTTGGTTTTGTATTCTCAGTCTCTCCCTAGGCTCACTGGAGAGCTTTGTCACAGGAAATGGTCTGAGCTATCAGCTGCTCCAAGTTCCCCCAGGGATGAACACTTGGGGGGCGGAAGAGTATTTCACAAGAAGTTATTTCAGGTGTGACTTTCTGGAACTACCCATATGTATAGTAAATCCTTGTTCATGTGACACTGATCTGATTGGATCATACATCTGAAACACTCACAATTCTGGATTATTTCAAGGTATCACAATGTATCAATTGATTTAGATTCCTATCTATTAAGTCAACACCCTTGCATGAAGGAGGGAATTCCTGTTGTTTCTGAGGTTTATAACTTCTGCACAATGTGCAAGGCTTGAATGGGACACTGGTGAACTGTATTATGATTCCAAACTTGGAAAAATAATGAGAACAGAGCAGAATCATTTCTACCAAGCATCAGAACTAACAGATATAACCAAATCATGTTAACGACTTTCTGTTGTTTAACATAAAAAATGAGCTAATGACTGTCTCTGTTATATATACTGTTTGAAAATATTACATTACATTAGTAATGTTCCAGTCAGGAAACAAAACTAACACAATGTCTACAACACCTAGTTTAATACTGTCACTTCAAGTATCTATGGAGAATTGGCCTTAAGCTTTCCCTCAAATACCAAAATAAGGAGATGCTCTTATCTCCTACAGAATGGTATGTGTCAGTAGAACATGCATACATACTCCTATATACTGTAGATCATTTACGACATCTGCCAAAATCAAAATACTAATTAAATAGTTGCATTTTGTTTGGAGAATAATGACAAGAGTAATGGTGAAAGAAATGTACATGTTCAGTATTCTTACAATTGACTAGATCAGAGGGTGAGATCTGTGGATACAGAAGGGTTGATGCATACGTAATTATAAAGAAAGTATTATCAAGAATTGTTGAGGGTTAAAGAGAATACTAAGAAGCCTACGGATCTACACATTCATGGAATAACCACAGTTCCTAGGGCCAACCCAGATGAGATCAGATGTACGAGAGGACACAGCTGTTAAGTCAATGGCAGCAGAAAAGTTGCCTCACTCTGGGGACTTGATGGAAATATCCATTCTTGGGTGCTGGGGGTACACGCCACAGAAAGATACAGAATCCCTGATATTGGTGGGCACTGGAGATGCTGTTAGCCATTGAATGGCACAGGGAGAGTCTAGAACCATTCTCTGCATGGCTCAGTTGAGGATGCCCCAGGTCAGCTGTGTGGGGTGAAGATCAGATACTTGCATATAATGAATACCCAGTATATGCTGGCTACTTCACCATAGATGCCACCCTTACTCCTGCTGCTGCTGCTGCTACTGCCACAGATGAATATGATCTGCTTGAGACTGATATACTCAGGCTCACACCCCTCTTGCCATTCATTTACGAGGAAGACTGGACAAGTGACTTAATCATTTTAATACTTTGTTTCGTCATCTGTGAAATAGAGTGATAATAGCATTCATCTCCCAGAACTGCAGAGAGCAGTAAATAGGAACATAAAGGCAAATTGCCTTACACAGTAGCTAGCATATAGTAATGGATTTTATAAGTGGATTTTTAAATTATGAAAATAACCAATAGACCATTTTCCTTATGTTGACTATTCCTTGGAAACAAGTATAAAGATTGTGTGTGTGTGTGTGTGTATGTGTGTGTGTGTGTGTGTGTGTGTGTGTGTGTGTGTGTGTGTATCTATACAGTCTTCTGTTTTAAGAGTAACTCCTTAGTTTCATAAGTTGATCACAAACATATTGATTATCCTGGCCTCTAAACTTCTACCTAAGTAATAATATTTAACTTTCCAAAATTTCCAATAGGAAAATTGAACTTACTTAATTGTACTAGTCAAGGTTCTCTAGAAGAAGAGAACTGATAGAATTAATCTATGTTAAATGGGGATTTCTTAGCGTGTCTTACAGGTTATGGCCCACTATGCTAACAAGGTCTGTCTCCTTAAAGAAAGGCCAAGAATCTGGTAGTCATTCCATGAAACTAGATGTCTCAGCTGGGATTTGGTCTGTGTTGAGGTCTGAAATTTATAGTTTCCAGATGAAATTGCCCATGAGAGTGAGGCAATCAGGCATGAGGTAAAAGCTTCCTTCTTCCATGTCCTTCTAGGTCCACTGCCACTAGAAGGTGTCGCCCAGATTTATAGTGGTTCTTCTCACCTCAAAAGATCCAAATTCACAGTGGGTCTTCCCATCTAGATAATACAATGATGACAAACCACTCACAGGTGTGTCCAGATGCTAGGATTTTAGTTAATTCTACATGTAGTCAAATTGAATCATGATTAGCCATCACACTAATGATAATCTGGTCTTTGTATACAGTTGTACATTAATATCTTCTGCTGCATCTTTGAAAATGAAAATTTGTCTCCTTACTAGTCTTAAGTATTATATTTTGAACTAGTTCATGTTTCCTGGCCCACTATGAAAGTTGAGGACTGAAAGTCCTGGTGAATCCACATTGGCTTCTATGGTAGGGGACTAGCTCTATATCATATGGATCCATTTGGAGATCCACTACCAACTGAGGAGCTCCAATTTCAGCTCCACTCAGCACTATGCAAGGATTCTAAAAAAAGGAAGACTTTTTATTGTCAAAAATGATGACTCAGGCCACTAACCAAAACCACCTTTCTAGAGGGTGTGTAGCAATAACGGTTAGTGAGGTTAGACAGAACAGCTCAATTTCAATTCTCCAGTTTAGCATCAGGGCCAATACTTTTCAGAAACATGGTATATTACCATTCAACGGCAATTCCTTTAATTCCCCATTCATGGTGCTTTTACTTCATTCTGTGTGGGCAATATTCACACACTAGTAAGTTTAGTCTAAGTGAGATTTCATCTGGCCTCCCAGAATATCTGTCAATCTTTCTGATCAGGAACATGAGGCTCTACTCCCTCAGACACTGTGGTTGTCTTCCCTTCACTGAATCTAGCAGGTAATTTGTAAGCAAATGGAGATTCACCTCTTTGCTAAATACCTTTCCAAACAAGATTTAGTACCATTGGTAGGACCTTCATGTTAAAACAATTTCTGAAATAAAATTACAAAAAGAAACAAAAGAATCTTAATACTTTTTAAATAATATCACCATATAAGCAGAAGTGCTGCCCCTACTTCTCACCATGTCATAATAGTCGCAATGGGGAACATGGTGAACAAGAAAAGATGAATTTTATTTCCCATAAGGACAATGTTGGTATTTGGTATTGGTATTGTGCTATTAACCAAGACAAGGAAATAATATATACTCAGGAAAATGATAGATCAGAAACAGCATCTTTGAGACCAGTAATTTGAGTAGAACAAACTCAACGTTAAAATTCCCCAACATATAAATAAGGGAAAGCAGAAACAAGACTGATAGGATTTTTCTCCCACAAAAAAGCTAGGTAACACATCATGCCACACTACGTGATTATTCAGAGCTAAATCCCACTAAAAAGTGCCATGGAGAATGCAAGCATGCAGCAAGGCCAGAATCATGGAGAGACAGCTTACACTAATGGAAACTGGAATTGATTGGACTCAAGCAATGAAGAGGAAACTGGTGGCCAGAAACTTCAGGCAAGCATTAGATGAGAGGCACAGGAATCTGAAATGGAGTTTTCTAACACTCAGAGTTCTGCCATAGCTGTAGTCTACAGCAGCATGTGGTCTGACCACAAGAGATCTGGACTTGACCTGAGATCTGACCAGATGGCAAGAGGAGCTCACAGTTTGGCAGGAGCTGAGCTTAGCTCCTGGGAACCCCACCAAAGGAGAGTAACTCAGCATTCTAATTTTGGGAAGTCCCCACAGCACATCTCAGCCAGCCAGACTATTGACCTGCAGATCAAGAGATGCTTCTGAACTCTGGCATTGGTAAAAGCAGAATGTTAACTAACTGTAGCATCTGGATCAGAGAAACTGGCTCTGAGCTGCACAGACTGTGTAAATAGCAACAGAAGTGTAATAAGGGAATCTGATGCTGGGAGACTCTCAATAGCCTCTAGCTCCAGTCATAGCACAGAGGAGTTAGATGGATCACTGGACAGAACTTGGTGGAACATGATGCTGGTTAGAACTAGAATTAACAGAAGGAATAGGGTCTTTGAGCCAAGAAGAAGCAATGACTAAGAACATATCTCTATACCTAGGATCCTGATCTCCAAACTTATAATGGGATATGGGTTAAGAACACAGTACCTTCTGATACAGCTAACAGGGACTTCTGGTAAATCAGACAGCAGACTTTCCGCTTGAAAATAAAGCAATCAATGATCATTCATTAGGTGGACTCTCATAAAACAAACAATCAAAAAACAGTGGAAGAAAGAGAAAATTACAAACCAAAGGATTTACAGCTCCAGAAGATATACAAAATACAACATAACACCATTAAGACATCCACCTAACTGTCCTCCGTAGTAGACTGCCTTGCACATGAACCGTAAGCTAAACAAACAGAAAAATCTGGGTGTGGATTACCTCATGGAGAACAGCTTTATTTCTCCATTTCTATCCCTTTACTTACAAATTTTATGATTTTATTCTTCTAAATGGATAAATAAAATTTCTTTGTGTATACATACACAATTTCATTATCTATGTATCTATTGATGATTCTATTTTTTAACTACTGTGAATGGAGCAGCAATGAACAGGGATAAGGCAAGTAACTTTGTAATATGATACAACAACATCATTTGTTAAATGTCCAGAAGTGATATAGCTGGGTCAGATTTTGAGGAACGGCCAGACTGACTCCCAAAATGGCTGTATTAGTTTACACTGCTACCAACAGTGTGTAAGGGTTCCTCCTTCCCTAAAACCACACCAGCATTTGTTGGCATGTGAAATGGAATCTTCAAGTAGTTTAACTTTAATTGCCCTGATAACTAAGGGTACTGAACACCCTCGTAATTGTAAGGATATCTTGGCTTCTTCTCTTCCTTTCAGCATCCCCTTTGTTTCCTTCTTTGGACTAACTCTTCTAGCTAAGACTATACGTGATATATTGAATTACAGTGGAGAGAGTGGGCATCCTTGTCTTGTTCCTGATCTTGGTTGGAATGTTTGAGGTTTTCTTCATTTAGAATGATGATAGCTGTAGATTTGTTGTATATAACCTTTATTATGTTCCATCGTCTATAGCCACTCCATAGCTTTGATCATGAATAAATTTTGGATTTTTATTAAGATCTTTTCTCTATCTACCAAGATAATTATGTAATTTCTATCTTTTAGCCAATTTGTGTGGGATATTACATTTATTTATTTATGAAGTGGAACCATTTCTACGTCTATAGAAAAAAGCTAACTTGATCATGATGAATGATCTTTTTGATGTGAACTTGAACTGGTTTGCCAAAGTTTTATTGAGAAGTTCATCATTTATGATTATCAATGAGATTGGTCTTTAATTTTTATATGTATGTATGTATGCATGTGTGTCTTTATCTCGTTTGGGTATCTAGGTGACATTTCTTCACAGAAGAATTTCAAAGTATTCCTTTTTTTGTGGAATAATTTGAATAGTACTGATGTTAATTCTTCTTTGACGATTTGGTAGAATTCTTCAGTGAAGCAATTTGGTCCTGGGCTTTCTTAAGTTGGGAGAATTTTTATTACTCCTTCAATCTAATTAGTGATTTTACATCTGTGTTGATTATTTGTTTCATCTTGATTAATTTGGGTTGACCATATGCATCTCTAAACTCATCTATTTCTTTAGGTAGGATTTCTGGTATGTCCTTGGTGTTTTCTGAGTTTCAGTGGTATCTTTTGTAATGTCTCTCTTTTCCTCTCTAACAATGTCTACCTTTTTATGTCTAATTTTTATTAATTTTAGTTTTCTCTTTTTTTGTTAATTTACCTACGGATTTGTCAACCTTTTTTATCTTTTCAAAGAATCAACTCTTTGTTTCTTTGATTATTTTATTTTTATTGTTGCTTGTATTTCATTAACTTTAGCCCTAATCTTTATTATCTCTTCCCACCTACTTTCTTGGAGTATTGTTTGTTTTTTGTTTTCCCTGGGGATCGTTAATACACATTATGAAGTTACTTATGTGAGATCTTAACAGATAGTTTAACAGTCTGGATTGGCAATTATGATCTTTCAGAAACTGAAGCATATCTTTATAAGCCTTTCTGGATTTAAAAGTTTCCATTAAATAGTCAGTTGTTATTCTGAGGAGTCTGTCTTTGCATGTGACTTGACTTTTCTCTCTTGTACCTTTCAATACCCTTCCTTTAATCTGTGTTCTTTGTGTTTTACCTATAATATGGTACAAGAAGTTTCTTTTGTGGTACTGTGTATATTGTGTTCTGAGAGTCTCTTTTATCTGGATGATTAACTTTTTCTCTAGATTTGGGAAGTTTTCAATTATGACTTTATTGAAAGCATTACCTATGTCTTTGACCAGGAATTCTTCTCCTACTTCTACACTTATACTTTGAAGATTTGGTCTTTCTGTGTTGTCCCACATATTCTATTTATAACTTTTTATAGTTTATTAGTTTAATTAAGTGAGGCAGCTCTTCCACCCTGTCTTCAGGCCCTGGTATTCCATCTTTATGATCCATTCTAGTAGTGAGGATGGCCACTGAGGTTTTTATTAGACTTAATAAGTGTTTCCTTTTCTTCTTCATTTCAGTTTGGGTTCTCTTTACTCTATCTCTTTATTGAATTTGATATTCATATCCTGCATTGTCCTCATTAGATTCAGACATGCATTTTCTTGGATATTAAGTATTTTATTTTTGTCCTCATTACTGTAATTTGAGTGTTTATTTGTGTTCTTTTTGAAAGTCTTGAACTCACTGAACATGTTTACAACTGTTCCTTTTTAATGTGTGTACTGAACTTAGATTAATGTTTTCTCTCAGGGAACATAACTTCTGGTGATTTAGGGGAGAGGGTACATGATGCTTTGGTTTATCATTTGTCTATTTATTTGCAATGGGACCTAAGAATTTAGAATTAGGGTGTTAGTTCTTTTTTTAATATGAGATTTTTAGTCCACTGGGCCACAATGGACTTATAGAAATCTTGATTGAGTTGGTAGAGCTGAGACAGAGGTGTTTGGGGATTGTGGAAGAGGCAGCATCACTGTCGAGGTCTGGGTATAAGTCTCCAGTGATCCTGTGAAGTGGTTGTGATATGCAGATGTAAAGGCAGAGTTGCTAGGGTCCAGGAAGGAAATGTGTCCTTTATCAGATCTTGTCTGCTATGAGCTTGTGAAGTATCCATGGTGTATGGGTCTGAAGGTGGAGGGGCTGGAGTCCAATACCTTTACTGAGTCTGAATCCCATTCTAGAACAACCATGTGGAAATGGCTATGCCATCAGGTCTAGACATGGAGAGGACCAAGGATGGGGGGTGGACAGAGTCACTTATCAGGTCCAGGTCCACAGACCAATTCAATTTTTCCTCATATTAAGATTCTTGTTAAGAAAATAATATTTCTGGTCAAGTTGCTTAGTAAATGAAATAATATAATAGAAAAAGGAGTGTCTCTATTGTCACCTAGTAACCCAGTGAGATGAAGAAATCTGAAATTAGGATAGACATCCATGGATGTATTCATGAGAGTTTAAAATCTCTATAACAGATCAGCAAACAGAACACACATTCACACACTCACACAGACACCAGGTACCCACCAAGTTTTACCTGTCAAAGATACATTGAAGGAACAGTGGGAATGCTTTGCTCAAAACTCCTATTAAACCAATAAAATATCTTGTCTAAAGGATGACTAATTGTAAAAATATGTGGATTTTATAAACTGTTACCCATTCTTCATTCCTATGAACGTATTTACAGCATAGAAGTCTGAAATTTTCCCCAAAGTTTAAATAAACAATGAAAAAACATCTAGTATCTTGGTTCAGTAATAGAACAATAAAGTGATTTCATGAATGATTCTTTTCTTCTTTGTGAATTTTGAATTAATTAGGATTTAAGATGATAGCACACTCAATGTCAGATTTTTACCATTCTGTAGTATGACATCAGCTTCATAAGATATTGCAAACACATGAGCACCAGTCAGTAATTAGGAAAAATGTTTTCACCATAACCACAGCAGACATGTGAAGTCTGCCTGAAGCCATGCACATTTTGTTACTCCTAGAATATTGTTAACCACACTTAAGTGCTTCTGAGCAATGGAAATGTGGTATGTCCTCCTGTTGCATCCTCATTTGCTCTTATCCATGCAGATCTTCTTAGGATGTATAATGGAGGCTCTCTGCCCATATGTCCTTCCCTAATTCTCACTTCCTGATTTGTCTGATGCAACCATAATTGTCTGGGGAGAGCTGAGACAATCCACTCATCTGATACTTAGAAAGGAAATGTGGTGTTGATAAAAGTTGCTAAATGATACTCTAACATCTCATCTTATGCTCAGACAAGTTAGTGGATTGGGCTGGAGGGATACTCCACATGCTGTTCCAACTGAGAAATCTCTGCAGCATCCTTAGCAGCGTACCAGATGGCCTGGGAAATCCAGAGAGACTTAAAGCTCCAAACAAGGATGAGGTCATCTTCAAGTCTTTTAATTCCCCAAAAGGCAATACCTCTTTCTTCTCACACATGTGTGTGCATGTATGTGTATGCTATATTTGTGTATGCAGAGGAATATATATATGTATATGTGTATGTGTATGTGTATGTGTATGTGTATGTGTATGTGTATGT
>CABHPR010148690.1:0-44865 GCA_902168415.1 Peromyscus melanophrys
TTACTTAATATTTATCACACTTTATTGAGGAAAACAAAAATAAACTTGACTAGGGAAGTCACAGGCACTAGGGGAGATATGCAACTATTATTTGGCTAAAGAGGCAACCAAACTGCCTTCTGTATATTCATGTTTATACTCACTGACTAGACTACTCTTAGCTTTGTGCAGAGAAGTTTCTTTTTCAGTAGCGAGAGGTTAATGAAGAAATCAATAACTGGTCAAAGTACAGAGAATAAGTGACCATGAGTGCTCATCCTTAAATAGGACATCTATATCACCCACTCCAACATACATGGGAAATTGCAAAAGAAGGAGCAGAATGAATGTAAGAGCAGAAGAATAGGGAATAATTCCATGAAAAACTATATTGTGGATATTGCATGGTCATTGCAATCATGACCACACAGCAGCTGTGGAAACATTCACTGGAAATAAGCAAGGCTGGGCCTGTCAACATTCCATCGTGCATGGGGGAAGGGCTCATGAGAATTAATTCCTCCCTGAATAGCTATTGGCTGTTAATGGTTAATGAAAGGGGGTGTGTCATTATCTTTAGAAGTATAGCTACTTGTGAGTTGTTCCTGCTCTATATAGTAAATAACTCATTATCTCATAAGTAACTCTAATTAAACTCAATCACAAAACCAAAATAAATGAAAGTAGGAAACAGACTGTTGGGGAGAATGAGGACAATAGGAGTGACGGGTATAAAAGAGGGCATGTGGGTTAATATAACAACTGTCAAAAATAATATTAAATTCAACTGAAAAATAATGAAAAAGAAGGGTGTGTACATAGTATACCATGGTACAGCTGAGTTTTACATTAGAATCAACCTGTTGTTAGACTAAGTTTGATCAATATATTAGACATGACATAGTTTTGGGAAATGAATTAAACCTTAAGTTCCCCCAGGCCTTTGGAGCAGAGCCATTGTAAATGTGCAAGCTAGGTTTTTGAGGAAAAATGAATCAGGCCTTGAAGATGATGCAATACTCAAAAGGGCAAGTAGTCACTCTCATTCACATTTTATTGGCAAAATCTTAAGGTCTCAGGAGATGGTTCAGTGCCTTCCATGCAAGCAGCAGGAGCTGAGTTCAGCACCCAAGTAAGAAGCTAGGCATGATGGCATGCCTGTAATTCCAGTGCCTTGGTTATGCCAGAGAAACTAGAACCCTGGGGCCTTACTGGTCAGCTAATTTAGCTGAAGCAGTGAACTGTAGGTTCCATGAGACACACTGTCTCAGAAAAATAATGGTGAAAATAATAGACACAGATGAACATCAACTACATTCATTTACATGGGCATGCATAAGTGAGTACACTAATATATATATATATATATATATATGTACACATAAGCATAAAATTTAAAAAAAATGAAAAAAAAAACCTTATATAGCCACACAAAACTCCAAGAGAAAAGAAGTTTACCTAGAGATGACAGCTTTAATGGTGGAGGTGGTCTGGCAACCTCTCCATTATTGATTTGTTTTTCTACAGTAAATATTCATATCTGTTGAATTTATGTGTTTGATTTTTTTGGCCAAAGCATAACCAACAAAGAATAAGTATACACAATTCATCATTTTTTGTCTGTTTATTTTGGTTTCTCTGTGTAGCTTTGGAGCCTGTCCTGGATCTTTCTCTGTAGGCCAGTCTGGCCTTGAACTCACAGAGATCCACCTGCCTCTGCCTTCTGAGTTCTGGGATTAAAGATTTGTGGCACGATTATTTTTTGTTCTGTTGTTTGCTTTTTCGTGACAGGGTTTCTCTGTGTAGTTTTGGTGCCTGTCCTGGATCTCGCTCTGTAGACCAGGCTGGCCTCAAACTCACAGAGATCTGCTTGGCTCTGTATCCCGAGTGCTGGGATTAAAGGTGTGCACCATCACTGCCGGGCTTCATCATTGTTTTTTTAAAGCTACAGTTTTACCAGCACATCCCCATCCTCTTAGAACTCAGCCACCATTTTAGATGCAGACTCAGGATGCTGTCAGTTCTTCCTCACTACTCTCCTCAGTTATTTCTCCGAGCCCAGTTCTTTTCCTTTCAGACTTCCCATTAATTGCAGAACCACTCTCTACAGGGACCCCACAGCAGTCACCCATGTCTAGACTCAGGTAGGCTTCCTGTGTACTCTCCTCCATTCTAGTCTCTCTAGAATACTATTAGACCTTCTGGTGCTACACACTTAGCCCCCTTCTCTAGACTGTCTCCATCTCCTTGGGATTGTTGCCAGACCCAGAATATATGTAGAGATCAGCTAGCTAGTAAGAAACACAAATGAGGAGGGGATCTGCTAACGAAAGAGACACACATTATTGTGTTATAAAGAGATAAATGGAAAAGCATAGGGAAGATAAAATTGGAAAGAATATGGAAGAGCAGGGTGGATTAGGGAATATGCAGAGGGTTAACTAACACTAAAAGCATTTTGAAAGAGTATATGGAAGCGTATAACTGTAGAACTTCCTAAAATATGAAATACATAAATAAATTTAAATGGGGCTACTATATAATGGGAGGGACAATATCCAAATTATACATTATACGTTACCAAATAAAACCCACATTACCAGCAATGGGTTACATCTTTATGACTCATTGGTTAAAAAGGATCCCGTAGACCCCCTCAACCATTTCAAGTTATTGCCAATGACATTTGGTTACCTTCCACAATTCAAAAGTAAGACCTTGTTACCAAAGACATCATATACTTATGCCATCAAACATGGAGAAATCAAGCTGGTGCTCAACTAGAAGCTTCACCCTACTGACAGGTGTTCATTGGGCAGGAAGGTACTATATATGCTGCCAGACGAGAAAAGTAATTGTCAGCATCACCCTGTGAGTTACAATAGCAAGCTGATGGCAAGATATACCAAATGGTACAATAGTGGCACAAATGTAATTGGACCAACCAACTGCCTTTTGATTAGATTCAAGGCCTACTCTAGGAGATGGAACTCTTATCTGACAAGATAAGGACCTGAGATTACTTTGGTCATGGGCCCTATGAGGAAACCTACTACAACGATTCTGCTAAAGTGAGCATAGCAATAAATAAAATAAAATGACTCCTAATAACATAGATCAGTACATTCCTGAACCCTTATCAGAGAAGCTTCTTCTTTCAGTAGATTGCAATTAATACAGAGATCCAGTACCATACAACATACAGAGAGTGAGAATCTTTGGAGTACTCAGCCCTAAATTGGATGTCTGCATCACACTCTTCTCTTCAAGGTTCAGGGATCTACATATAAGAGAAGGCAGAAAGATTGTGTCATAGGTGCTTGATGCCTCCAAAGGAAACAGAGTCTTCCAAACACAGTAGGACTGAGACACATATGAACTCAAAGTGACTGTGGCAGAAGATCTCCACAGGTTCAAACCAGATGAAACCTCAGAACTGAGAAGATTGAAGTGGAAACAAAATTCCATCTCTAAACTAGTAGCGGTTTTCAGTCAATACCTGTTTATGTTTCACAAAATTACTTCCATGGATTTTTTTTTGTTCATTTTGGTTTGTTTGTGTATGTGTTTTTTTGTTGTTTTTTTTGGGGGGGAGGTGTACCTGTGTGTGTGTGTGTGTGTGTGTGTGTGTGTGTGTGTGTGTGTGTGTTTCAAGAAAAGAGAAATAATATGAAAGAGGTGGGTGGTTAGAGAGAGGAGATTTGGGAGGCTTTGTGAGAGGGGAAAAATATTAACAAAATACATTGTATGAAAATTTAAAAAAGAAAAAAATGTAAAATTTAAAACAAAATCAATTAATTAATTAAAACGTTAAAAAAGTACCAGTACCAGATTAAGGATACCCACTTTTGAGTTGTTAATCAAAGGGGTTCCAGGGACCTCAAAAACAATCCAGAGTATTACTATTGCTCTTGGTGGTCAAACAAACCATACTGGTAAGGTCATATTGTTGAAGAAACACTACACTTTGGTTACAGGGTATGAAAACATTAAGTTGATACTTATCTGGTTAGTTTTCATAGTGCTGGTAGATGTTGTGAATGTTACTGGTAGATAAAAGTATTCATAATTTTATCTAGCTTTTAACCCTGTGAGCTACAATAATGACTGGCCTAGAAAGATAAGTCCATTGGTTAAATAGTGGCAGGAATATTTAGGAGTAACAAACTGCTTTATAATGAGATTTAAGGCCTGCTTCAAAAGACTAAGCTCATAGCTGGTATTGTTAACTGAGCCAAGAATCCATGGCTGGTAGACTATAGGCCCTAGGGGAGAACCTACTACTGTAGTATACATTGTTAAACTGCCTTCTGAATATTTATCCTTATATCTATAGATCAATGACATTTCACTTCTAACTGAGGAGCTATTGGCAGTTGATGGTTATTAGGGGAGGGGAACATCAGTTCTCTATAGGGATGTGGCCCTGGGTAGGTTGCTTATTCTCCAGTGAATGATCTTATATCCATGTACATACTGGCAACACTACTTGGAATCAATGTTTAAAAAAAAGAAAACTACATGAAGTTTGGAAGGAGATGTGGATGGGATCTGGAAGAAGTTGTCAGAGACAGACTTGGTGGATTTGATTAAAACAGTGTAAACATGAAATTCTCAGAAAATAAAAATATTTTTAAATTAAAAAATTCTAATGTTACATATTACTCCTAAGACAGTGAAAAGTCAATATAGAAAGGGGAGAAAAATATTTTCAAGTCATTCGTTGAGTGAAGATCTAATATCTAGAATACACAGAAAATATAAAATACATTTACTCTATAATAACAATATGATAACCAAAAGGTTTGTTGGAGTTTGAAATTTATGTGACTCTATGAATCTTTAAAGTTTATTCTCCAGTTAACCGTCCTATTGGGAAAAGATGGATACAATGGGGGGGAGGACCTAGTTCAAGGATGTAAGTTAAGGGAAAGAGGTATTCTTGAAGGGTATATTGGGTCCCTGTTCCCCCACTCCTCTCTCTCTCTCTCTCTCTCTCTCTCTCTTTTTCTTTCTTTCTCTGTAAGCAGCTCTACTCCACCACATGCCCCTTTCCATAATGTTTTGCATCACCACAGGCCCAAGCTACTGAAGTCAAGGAAGCCACTAGAATGGCTATAGTCATAAATATTTCAAAAAAGAAAATACTACATGTTTGGAATGATATGGACAAACTAGAACTCTTATTCGACTATGGTGGAAACATAAACAGTTTGGCATTTTTCCAATAAATTAAACATATTCTTCCAAGTGATGTAAAATTTGGTCTCTAAGTATATAGTCAAAAGAGTTGAAGACAGAAAAGTACAGTGGAATAGAACATCACAAACATTGAAGATAACATTACAAGAAGTAAAAATTGGTAAGCTTCTCAGAAGTGAAGTGGAAGTATATGAATGGCTATTAAATCTGGTGTAAGAGGAAAGGAAAATGAAAGAACAGAAATCACTTAATATAAAATTGAATAGTGACTGTTTGGGAGAAAATATGAAGCAAGGAGTTGATACAGAATTTGTTAGAAGTTTGAGAGTAGAAGGAAAAATGTGGAACAATAGCTAGAGGTGCATCTGGTTTGAAAAAATAATTTTTAAAGAAGATAGGATCGTAACACATTTGCATGCTGATGTGAATGATTCTATGAAACTTACTACATAAATGAGCAAGAAGATAGTTTCAAATGATGAAAACCCTTGAGGAATATCCAAAGCAATACAAATGAGATGTGTGGCTAACATAGAATGGATAAACTTCTCTGAGAACAGATAATGTTATAGATTAAATGTAGAGAATAAAATCATGACAGTATGGCTACAGACAGAGGTAACACATGTCAATTTGGTGTCTAGGTCATGAGCATTAAAGTGAGTGACTTATGTGTGACACAGAGAAAAAATATCACTGATAAAGGGCCTAAAGACGATAAACGTTAAATGAATAGCTACAAATAGTTGAAGTTGCCAAAATGGTGTCAGGAGTAAAGTGAGAGAAAAGGACAATGATTCAGGACCTAAAAAGGTTTAATTAGTGAAGAAAAGTGATTGGACTGGAAAGACAGAAGATGAAAAGTATGAGAGGGGTAGGCACATGGTAGCACATAACTCCAATGTTCGGAACTTGGGATGACACCTATATTGTAAAGTAGAAAGTGATAGAAATGATTTCTGAGTGTCAATGAACATCAGGACAGGCACCCAGCACACCTCTAACCTCTTCAATATGTATGAAAACTACATCTAACTTCAGAAAGGTATGAGAGAGTTGATCTCCTTAGGGTGCTGCCAGTTTAGAATTAGAAAAGTGAGGCAAATGGAACATTAATAAATAAGTTTGAAGTCACCTGGAGTTTTTCAATGAGTCTCTTAGAAAGATCAGGAAAGGGCTTATAATGCTGCAGGAAGAAATTTGTCTAATTTTGCAATGTATAACACAATATTGGAATAAAATCCAAGTAATGATGGATAATCTCCACTATGGTGACTTCAGTATAGGTGATGAGATAAGACAGGAAAAATCCTCAGGTACACAAAAGACAGTTAATCTGCTCTAACTACACCTCACAGTACCCATCTAGATTATAAGAGATACTTGGGATTTTTTTCCAGTTTCTTGTAATTGTATAGTACACTGGGAAGTGACTACAGTTTTTCTGGTCAATTTAGAGTTTAGAAAAATATACAAATGTCAATAAAACAAAAGGGCGGCGGTGGCGCACACCTTTAATCCCAGCACTCGGGAGGCAGAGCCAGGTGGATCTCTGTGAGTTCAAGGTCAGCCTGGTCTACAGAGCAAGATCCAGGACAGGCACCAAAACTACACAGAGAAACCCTGTCTTGAAAAACAAAACAACAAAAAAAGTGTGTGTGTGTGTGTGTGTGTGTGTGTGTTTAAAAGAATTCCAGTGCGTTACTATTACAGGCATATGAAACTATGCACTGATCTTAGACATTCCAGCATGTGGCACACATATGGCTTAGATGCAGACATCAGCACATACTGAGCACATACAAAGTCAATGCTCAGGAGGTGCTATGGGGAAGCAGTTTTGTCTGCCTGGTAAACATTTACTTAAACTTTCTTAAAAAAAATGGAAGAAATGTAAGTGGAGCATTTTCCTCTTAACTTTTCTCCTCAGGAATCATTTGGAGTTGTGTTCCCTAAATAAATTCACCTGCTAAAACTCCAGGTTGCTCATCAGTGGGCAGATGTTCCCACCTATGTATGGTTACTAGCAAAAATTTAATGAAAATCATGACTGTATCTGGCTCACATTAAAAAGGTTTCTCTTTGTTATTGTCTTTTAAAAGAACTATTTCCCCATGCTTATAAATCCTGACTCAGAACATCAGTTGAACCTACGTCAGGGGCTTTGTGACTTATACCTTCTTTCTGGGAACCACACAATCCTCAGATGACGAATATTAGTAGTATTGTCAAAGTCATTTTGCTATCACAGTTATCCACTAAACTGTCTGAAGGTGGAATACAGGCAAGTCAATGCAATCCTAAGATTAGATTTTATTTATCAAACGCTCACAGTATATATTATCACCAGGGCAAAGGACTGGAAGATCTAATTGAATTGCCAGTGGAGCTCTGGGCTCTCAAGTTCTGGAAACATACAGAAACAGACTACGGATCTACCATCACTAACACATGAGCATAATCTTAAAGTATTTTTCATCTTTAAGACAGAGGTAATATAGCAGCAGCCTACATGATTATCACTAGTAATAAATGGCATGAAGTGTGTGATAAGATTAAAACAGTGAGTAGAACACAGTCATCTCAGCAAGTTTATTTCATCCTACATTGCGACAACTTCCCATGCATTTAAATTCTCCCAAAAGATCATTGCAATTTCTATAGGTTAATAATTTTCACTTTATGCATCAAACTCCTCCTGTGATTTGCAATAGTTCAGTAGCTGCAAAAACATCAAATATTCCAAAGTGGACTCCTTTTTGTTCCCATCATTCTGATAGGCAGATTGTTGATGAATACAAGGCACTGATGCTACTTCAGCTAGCTTTTCTTTATTCTAATCAGTAATGGGTGGATCATTGCTGCACCTTTTAGCTAGCAGAATGAAAGCCCTTATTTGTTAATAGTGAAGTAGTGAATATGATCATCAGCTGTTAAACCCATATATAAAAGTCACAATGATAACCATTACTCTGTAATTTGATATACACCAATAAAACATTTGAAAAAATTGTCAAGAGAATAAATATAATTTAATGACTATGGCTGCCAACATCAAAAGTGGAAACAGCCGGGCGTTGGTGGCGCACGCCTTTAATCCCAGCACTCGGGAGGCAGAGCCAGGCGGATCTCTGTGAGTTCAAGGCCAGCCTGGGCTACCAAGTGAGCTCCAGGAAAGGCACAAAGCTACACCGAGAAACCCTGTCTCGAAAAACCAAAAAAAAAAAAAAAAAAGTGGAAACAGCTACCAGCTAATTTAAGAGTATGCTATTGCAAAACCTTCCATTCCCAAGACTTTCCTTTTTGGGCTTACTTAAAATCAGCAACTTTGCCAGGCACTGGTGGCACACGCCTTTAATCCCAGCACTCGGGAGGCAGAGGCAGGTGGATCTCTGTGAGTTTGAGGTCAGCCTGGACTACAGAGTGAGTTCTGTACAGGAAAGGCGCAAAGCTACACAGAGAAACCGTGTCTTGAAAAACCAAACAAAAATAAACAAACAAACAAACAAACAAATAAATAAAATCAGCAACTTTAAATTAACTAAGGAAACAATAAAAAGAGATGTTAAGAAACATATCAAGATATGCTTGGAAATCAATATAGAGTTGCTTTTAACACAAAGAAATGAAGATGAAAATGCCGCAAAAGTCTCTCCTGGAACAAATCATGTTCTTTGCTCCAGGGGCTGGAGAGAAAAGTAATTTTGTCACAACTATATATCATTCATCCAGATGTGTGATTTTTTTCCAGTCTTTGAAACCTGGCAGTCTATAAACTAGGAATCTATTCATTGAATTTAAAGATAATCATATGTGCTTTTATAATCAAGCCTAAATTATTCTACAGTGGAATAAAATGAATTTTTATACCTTACCACTTTATTCAGAAATTCAGCATAGGAATTGGCTATAAAAGCTCAGAATTCATATATAGCTTCCAAAGCTATGCTTTAGCTCTGGAATTTTGAATGTTTTAAACTAACTTAACAAAGACATTAGCAAAAGCAATGTATTTCAGGAAAAGCTCTGTCTAACAGCGAGTCTCTACACAGGGAATGGTCCATGTCGAACACATTGCCTCTCTTTCCAAGGTGTGACTTTGAGACAGGCCAATGAAATTTTAATCCTCAGAAGAAATGCCATGCTGCTGTTTCTGAGAACAAATTGGCCTGAGAGTCTTTTAAATTCATTTTGTCTTGTTAGCATTAGATCTGTCCTGTTTTCCTGTCTCCTATTTTAATTGACAGGACTCAGTCATGGGCTCAGATCCATCTTACTTTCTTCAGCTGTGCTGCCTTTGACCTGCCTATATCCTGTTTGTTTCCTTGGCCATGCTACTGCCATGCTGATAGCTACTCTCTCAGAATTCTCAAGGCCACCTAATATTTCCCTACCACCATGCCATCACCTTGAACACCTTGTTCTTACGATTTAGTATTAAGGATATATATAACAACATTTAGCAAAACAGACACTGGCCTAAGTACTTTACATGTATTGTCATCACTAATTCTCCCAATAACCCTAAGAAGTAGAATTTATTAGTTCTACACCATTAATAAGGACACTGAGGCTCAGATAACCTATAATTGGTGGCATTGGGATTGATATTTCAGGAAGAATTTATAACCTAAAATGGTGTACAATAAAGCCTCACTGATTGTTATCTCTTTTGCTAAATTTTTTTATGAAAAAACCTTATCTGTTATTTAGTGATTTCTACTACTGAAGATACAGAATGTTTCAGGACACTGGGTGCACATGCATGCTATATTACACGTATTTGTTTTTACATGCCATTTAAAAATAACATTAAATCAGAATGCTATGAATTATTATTCAAGAAAAACAAGAGTTGTTATTAAATAATGAGGCTGATCTGTCTAAATAGCATGACATTTCCTGTTCTTCAAGGGCACTATTGAATTGTGAGCCTCTGTGAATTTTTAGAAACTTTGGCTATATTTGTCTCATTTTTATTAACATATTTTACTTATTTTTATTAGTATATATTAATTATACATAATTGTTTTCTTTATGACATTTTCATATAGGTATGTAATGCATTTTGATCATATCTACTTTCTGTTACTCTCAATTATCCCCTTCTTACTCCCACAGATTCTCTTGATCTTACCAACTAATCCTAATATCTTCTCTTCTTAGTTTTTAGTGACCCAATGAGTTTAATTGAGGTTATTTATAGGTGCATAGTCAACTTTCCAATGGCTAAACTACTAAAGACAATGTCACTCCCTTCCCAACAATCATTAACTACCTACCTATAGAGCTCTCCTTGCAACAGCTAACTACCAATAAATCGTCTGGGAGGGGTAGGACCTTATGAGTGCCCCCCCATGGTGGTATGTTAATGGGATTAATCATGTTCAGAAATTACAAATGCAATGAATTCATATGTTTAGTGGCCATGCCATGCATGTAAGAAAAGATGCCACAACATGTTACTCCTTCCTCTGGCTCTTAAATTCTTTCTGATCCCTTTCTACAGTGTTCTCTAATCTTCATTCAGAAAGGGTGATATTTAGAGCTTAGCTTTGAACTTACACTCCACCCATTGCCAAGTTCTCTGTCTTTGCAATAACTGCTAACAACTGTTATAAGAATCTTCTCTGACCAAATGTGACAGCAGCAGTAATATCTTGGCATAAATATAAATATTTATATGTTATTTTAACAACTTTACCTGTCAGTTTAGAAACAAACAAATAGTAGTAGCTTCCCCATTAGTTCCTATCACCTACTCAGCCTGAAAATTTTAACCAGGTATGTAGCATGAATCTTAAAAGTTCTTATTAATAAAATCAAACCTGAGGCCAGTTATTGGGGTAAACACTGGAAGATCAGAGAGACAGAACAAGCCACAGCTAACCTCACCTGGCCAACTTCTCAGCTGATCTTGTTTCCTCAGACTGGAAGCCTCTGTGTCCTCATATCCGAATGGCTCTGAGCTGAACTGTGCTGCTCAAAACCTAAAAGTTTAACCAGCCAAATGCTTAACCAGCCAAATGCTTCTAGTTTCTGGTCCTTACGCCTTATATACCTTTCTGCTTTCTACCACCACTCCCTAGGATTAAAGGCTCGATTTCTGGGATTAAAGGCATGTGTCACCATGCCTGGCCGTTTCCATTGTGGCCTTGAACTCACAGAGATCCAGAGGGATTTCTACCTCTGGAGTGCTAGGATTAAAGGTGTGAGTGCCACCATTTTCTAGCCTTTGTATCTAGTGGCTGTTCTGTCTCTGACCCCAGATAAGTTTATTAGGGTGCATAATATTTTGGGGAACACAATACCGCCACACAGGTTGACAGTATCAGATATGAATTCTATCCTATGGAGCAGGCTTCAAACCAAATGAGAAGAGTTTGGTAATTTCCTTAACAGTCATGACACTATTGTACCAGAGGGCACATGTTGTCTTACAGGTTGGGAGTGTAGTTCATTGCATCCACAGCATTGATGTTTTTCTCCCTCAACACCCTGCATAGCATCGTCCAGCGCTGTGAAAACTAGCTAACAGAATGGAAGGTGTTGAATTCAGTTCCAGTTTAATTTTTCTATGACCAACAACCAAAGTGTGTTATGTCTTCAACAAAAAAGAGTCTTATAATCTCCTTTGGTTGGACATGTTTATCACTTTTTGGCATATTTCCAGTAACACTTCTCAGGAACTCAACTGTTAAGGCTCTACCACCATTGTTCTCCAAACCACACCACTACATGCCCACATCCTCCACTCAAAGATTTTACCATCTTGAGGCACAGTTTGTGATGCTTCAGTGCTTGTGATCAGATTATAGTTTTTAGAGCTCTTCAAACCATACAACTTCCAAATTAACATCCCCAAGTGTTAGTCACGTCATCTTCATTTCTTATTAACCCTAGAGTATTAATTTCAAATTTTTCTTCTGATAAATGAAGGCCTACAGGGATATCTTAAGTTCTAGAAGACAGAGGAAGATGCTCTTATGAAAGACATTACCATTGTTGTTTTAACATATTAAATTCTGATGAGCCAAATTAAAATGTTGTTTTGTTTTCATTTCTTTTAAAATACATGTATATTTTCTACCCCTACCCCCAAGGATCTGACATTTGAACACCTTGTTTTCATGGTAATAAGCTTTGGAGACAGAAACAACTATTACCTTAGATAGGTCATTCATATTTCAAGTTAACACCTACCTACTTTATATTCTTAGAGATCTGGCATAACCTCTACAGGTATTAGTGATGTTGAATTTGGGGCTCTCAACCAAAAATCTATACAAAAGTGACTCTACATCACCTGGGACTTCTACTTGCTTGTTTGCTTTTTGAAGGATGAAAAGTTGTTGAATCATTAAATGGCAGTTAATATGTCCCTCATGAAGTACAAGTCCAAATATTACAAAGTCTTGGGTATCATAATTATGGATTACTTCTGTACAATATCTCATATAAAGTAGGCATCCTGCATGTGTTTAGTGCATTGATATTTTTATTTCATTAGAGTCAAATACAATGAGTCCAAATAATCTGCATTTTATCCCTGTAAAATTAGAACATTCTTCTTATGTTAACTGGCCACATATCCTTTTGAACATCTCAATCCCTGACCCATTTTCTTATTTGGATATTTATATTTTAGATTGTTTTCTAAAAGGTCTTTAAGGGTTGATGAATGATTTAAAAAAAACATATCTTCTATTCATTTACATTTGATTTTATCTAGGGCTGCAAATAGAGAAGTTTTAATTATCTTTATATGTGAAGAATCTTAGAGTTTTAAACCACAGGTATTCAATAATAGCAAAGACAATGAAGATAATGATGATAACAATAGATTTTTTACTATCATCGGGAATCCTGCAGAAGAGGGGAAGAAAGGGTTGTAGGAGCCAGAAAGGTCAAGGACACCACAAGAAAACTCAGAATCAACTAACCTGGGCTCATAGGGGCTCACAGAGACTGAACCAACAACCAGGGAGCCTGCATGGGACTGACCTAGGCCCTCTGCATATGCATGACAGCTGTGTAGCTTGGTCTTCTTGTGAGATTCCTAACAGTAAGAACAGGGGGGATTTCTGACTCTTTTACTGGCTTTTGAGACCCTACTCCTCATACTAAGTTGCCATGCCCAGCCTTAATACATGGGGAGGTGCTTAGTCTTACTGCAACTTGATATGCCATGTTTTGTTGATATCCATGGGAGATCTGTCCTTTTCTGGAAAGAAATGGAGGAGGAGTGGATGGGGGGGGGCGGATGGGAAATTAGGAGGCAGAGAGGAGGGCCCAGAAGGAGAGGAGGGAGAGGAAACAGCAGCTGGGATGTAAAATAAATAAATTTATTTTTAAAAAAGAAAATATTGAGTGCAGGCTTCCATACAATTTATACAAGGAACTAAGAGTGAATTTCTGTCCCTTTTCAGTTCAAAGATCCTTAGACTGACTTGATGTCAAAAGATGGAGTAGATGAAATAACATTTATTTCAAACCATAAAACTTCTTTGACTCTTTAAACTTAAGTCAGTGGAAGAAAAATGTGACCCATCATGACCAGAATCTGCCTTTATAATCTGCACACTTAAGTGAATACTTGTGTACACGACTCAAATGTTGCTCCTGTTATCAGCGGTACATATCCTACCTGCAAAGTTACTCCAAACATCTTTTTACTCAATAGAGTCAACTTGACCAGTTATTACTCTTCTAATTATATTACTTCTAAGGTTGAAACATTTTTTTCCATCCAGGAATGTAAATAGTTTATCTTTAAAAGTAATGGGAAATTTTTTTCACTCTACCCTTCCTATCTTGTTCTTATTTTACTGTCTCTCTTCCTCACTCCATGCCCCTCCTCTTTCTTTTAATTATTCTCTTCATTGTCCTCCATATCGTCCTCCTCCTGCATCTCTTCTTCCTCCTTCTTATTTACAGTACATTGAAACCTTTTAAAAATATATTCTGAGCTCAATAGCAATACAAAAACAAACTACAAGCTATAGATTTTCAACCTCTTTATTTAATTTCCTTGTGCTTTTCACATGATCATATGATCTTAAGACAGTCAAATATGAGCCAAAGCATAAACATTATTTTAATATTTTATCGTATTTATCTCATGATCACCTCAGTTACTGTTTTTTTATAGGTACCCTAGACTGGGTGTGATGTCCTGATCACACAAATCAGCTTGAGAGTTGAGCAGATGTGTCTCCTTATATCGAATTTCATCTTTATGTGTCTATTTTTTCACATGAGTTTCTTTTTATAAGAACATTATGAATATTGAAATAGGGGCCCATCTTACATTAGTACAATTCATTTTAACCTAGTAAATACATCTATGACTATTTCCAAATAATGTCATATCTTGGAGTACTGTGGGTTATAACTTTTAACACATGAATTGTTGGTTGATGCAGTTCACCCAATAAAATCAGAGCTTTTATTTATTCATAAGACCAGTTTTGAAATATTATGAGCATTTTGCTTACCATAAGCTGGAGACTTCTTACTTATTCAATTAGAAATTCATAGAGAAATGAAATGAAACTTCAAGCTGAAAGACAAACACTTGATTATAAGTAGCTAGTGAGAACTAACAGTACCACAAATTCAGTGTTTTCCCTAATCTAAGGTACTACATAAAATGTACAGTTAATAGAACTCTTCCACAAGATGGAAGATATTATCTAGAAATGCTTTTTGTGTGTCTCATCTTAAGGCACCAGAAAGATGATCATTTTGTGAGATAAAGCAGTTTTCGCCCCTTCAAACACACCTGACTATAGTTTATGAAGGAAAACAATTTAATATTATTCAAGAGTCATTACAATTTTGTTTTTGCCATATGTTGTTATTTTACTAAGTAGCCAATAATAACATCACTATCCTTATCTACCAGACTCTAAACTAGATCACTCTATCAATGAATTTGTATTACTTTGTTTTTAGTATATATAGTGAAGTATCTCCAGCTGGGTAACTTTATAAAGAAATACATCATCTATTCAGTGCATAGTCTTGGAAGCTGAAAATCTAAACAATGTGACACAAACCTGATGAATACCCTCTTGGCTGTGTCATCATATGGGAGAAGGCATAACAATGAAAAAAAAAAAACATTTGCAAGACATAGAAATCCCGGGGGAGAAAGAGTGAGACTATGAATGAGGTTATTCCCCAAATGACTATGAATGAGCATATTCCTCAACTGACTTTCCACTAAGCCCAACTTCCTACAGGTTTCACACTACTTCCTAACACTGCCATCCTGAAAACCAGGCCTCTAATACGTGAACACTTGGAGAATACTCTTAAACCATGAAAGAAAATGGCCCTTAAACAAAGTGGCACTAGAGGGAGTTGTGGCCTTGTTAGAGGAAGCATGTTACTGTGGGGGAGGACTTTGAGGTCTTTTTTGCTCAAGATTTCCTCAGCATGACAGTCAGTCGACTTCTTGCTGCCTTTTGGTCAAGATGTAGCCAGCACCACATCTGCCTGTACACTGCCCTGCTCCCTGTCATGATGATAATGGAATGAACCTCTGAAACTGTAAGTAGCCACCTCAGTTAAATGTTTTCTTTATGAGTTGTCATGGTCATGGTGTCTCTTCACAGCAATAGTAACCCTAACTAAGACAAATCATATCTAAGTTATAGCAGAAACTATTTAATTTGTGAAACTGATAAATTAATGCCTAATGACCAGCAGTGCATACCTAGCATCCCCTTTACTTAAGGAATCTGTCCTAATTTCCTTCCATGTTGTAATAAAACACTAACCAAAAAGCAACTTGAGAAGAAAAGGGTTTATTTTAGCTTACAGGGTATAGCTCATCACAGAGGGGAGGAAAGGCATAAAGTCAGGGCAGGGACATGAAGCACAAACCATTGAGGAATACTGATTATTGGCTTGGTTCTTCTGGCTTGCCCATCTACCCTTCTTATACAGCCCAAGCTCATTTACCCAGGAACGGCAAAGCCTACAGTGGGCTAAACCACTCCTCTGTCGATTAGTAACCATGAAAATGTTCTACAGATATGCTCATGTGTCAATTCCTCAACTGAGGTTCCCTCTTCTCTTGTGTGGTTGACAACTGAAGCTAACCATGACAAAAGCTGAAGAAAGAGGATCACAAATTTTGTCAACTAAAGGACATTGTATCTCAGAAGATTTTGTAAATGACCAAGAATATGGCTGATAGGTACAATCTTGGCTAGTATGCACAAAACCGTGTGTTCAATCCCCATTACCATACATACATAGACAATATTAACTATGAGTGGAATTTTCTACTTTATAAACGATTACTCTTGGTATCAAATTGACATCAAGACTTGCATAAAAATAAGCCGACCAAACCTCCAACGTGGATGGTAGGGTCTAATGAAGTCTCCTATCTGAGGAGCTATTGGCAGTCAATGGCTGCTAGAGAAGGGAGAGTCAGTTTAATTCAAGTAGATGGTCCTATACCTATTTACATGTAGGCAGCAATAAACAGATTCAGTGGATATTTAAAAAATGATAACACATGAAGTTGGAAAGAGGGGAGATTAGAGGAAGAATTGGAGAGAAAAGAATGGGAAAATCTGGTCTAAACATATTATATGAATGAGTGAATATTAAATAAAACATTTAAAAATTAGCCCAACGATGGTCAGTGTATTTTCTATTCTTTTCAATGAATATTTAGTAATCTCTTTCTTGGGGGACTACTATTTCTCTTATTCACATAGTTCTTGGCAATAGATTGATAACCCATATAATTTCTTCTTAAATAAGTTTAATGTACTATATTTTATTTATGTATATATGCTTTTGCCTGATTATCTATATGTATGATATGTGCATTCAGGTTCTAGAAGAGGCCAGAAATAGTGAACCCCTGAAACTGAAATTACTGGCGGTTGTGAGCTAGCTGACTGATGTGGATGGTGCAAACCAAACCTGAGTCCTCTGCAAGAGCAGCAGGTACTCTAATCTTCTGAGCCACCTCTCTAGCCTCCAATATAATTTCCAAATAAATTAATCATTCAGTTAATCAAGCAGTCATAATCACTAACAATGCTGACTTGGTGAGAAAGCTTCTGTCAAGCCTTGAATCGTCTCTATGCTCTAAGTCCCTTTTATTATGTAGGAGAAAATAACCAAATAATAACTCAATGCCAAAGAGAAGCATTTCTCTTATCATATAGTACTATGGTTAGTGAAATTAAGGACATGGCACTCAGAAAATCTGTTTCATTTTGTAATCAGGAAACTAAAATACAATTAAGAAGATTGTTACATGACAAAGCATTTAGAGATGAGTTTAATTGTCATTTCTCTCTACCATGGTATGTTTTCCCCCCAAAAGTTTGTTCATTCAGGATAATTGAAAACAAATTACAAATTCAATCTCCAAAAATATTAATCACATTTAATTTGTTCACTAGTACAATGACATTCCTAAAACAAGTAGTCGGGAACTGATTTTGCCATTGTCATTGTCATATTCATGTTTTGGACAACATCCTGAATGTTTCTAAATAGCAGTGATAATAGAGATTATATGTATGTTTCAGTTTGAGAAATTTCAGAAATTTCCCCACTGAACTGAAAATAATTCAAATAAGTGTGTTTCATTATGTATATATTTAGGTACATTGCTTGAAATTTTATGCCAGTCCGGAAAAAAAAAAAAAACTATGGTTGGATCACATGTTGTTTTCAGTATTGGGAAAATAGCCACGAGATGTCATAAGTACAGTATGTTAACCCCCTAATTATTCACTATAGTAGACAAAGTAAAATAACCAGAAAGAGTATAAATTACCAGAAAGATATTTTTACCTTACATGACAAAATGGATATTATAAGTATGATTAAGTTAGGAATCACATGCATGAGCATACCACACAAAGAAGCTTGGGAGGAAGAGTTCCATATCCCTTGCTATGGATAATAAGACATGCAACTGAGTCTTAGTCATTTGAAGTAGGAATATCCACAGGGGAAATATCAGTATGACAATCCTTCTCCATGTAGTATGTATAGAACATGACTTTTCTGTAGTTGTAGTTGTGTGGTCCCTGATAAAAGTGATAAAATATGTAAATCAGGTGGAATTTTCCCTCTGGGGAAAGTCATGGTGAATCATCTAGAGAGGAAATCCTTCGTGGGGTTGTTTTCATCTATGTGTAATGAGATAATACACATCTTTAGTGAACTGGGTCCCACCACACTGTTACATAGATGACCACTGAAACAGCTGAACAGCAGAGGATATATTGAAATCTCTTAAAGGAAATCATATGGAAGAGGATTGTAATAATGCTGTAATAGTAATAAGCCAAACTGTCTACCTGGAAAGAACTTGCAAAAAGATAGAATTTCAATTTCAAATAGATTTGTGGGAGGTATCTTCCACATTTACCTATGATTTAACAGTATATGTAAATGGACATTTTCCTGTCCCAATAACTTGCTCCCAAATAACTGACACAAAGGCTTAATATTATTTATAAATGATTGACCAATAGCTTAGGCTTGTTACTAGCTAACCCTTACACTTAAACTACCCCATCATTTTTATCTATGTTTAGCCACGTGGCTTGGTACTTTTACTCAGTACGACATTCTCATCTTGCTTCCTTGCATTTGCCAGCAACTCTCTGACTCCACCCTTCTTCCCATTATCCTTAGTTTGGTCTCCCCACCTATACTTCCTGCCTGGCTACTGACCAATCTGCATTTAATTAAACCAATACCAGTGATAAATCTTTACGGTGTACAAGAGGACTTTTCCACAGCAAGTATAGGTGTATAAAGTGGGAGGATGAAATAAAGTATTGGCTTACTATTTCTTACAGCAAAGAGAACATAAAAGAAAGTAGATGAAGGGACCTGTCCATGACACTAGAAAGTAAATTTGAATCTGGGAACCATTGTGCATACCTATAATCATAGTACTGAGGAGGATAAGGAAGGTTTATTTCCATAAGTCTGAGACCAGTCTAAGATACATAATTAGTATCAGGTGAGTCAAAGATACATAGCAAGAGCTTGTATAAACAAACAACAAAAAGTACAAATGTGATGACATTTGTATTGAGAAAGATTTCCAAAAAAGAGGAAAATAAATGTCAGAAAGCAAAATTCTGCACTAGTAAGCCTCTGTAATTTTTCAAAGACTGCTCAACAGTTTGCAAATTGGTAACTATTATAGAGGTGCAACTAACTACCACTGTAAATTGCTGGGGATGCTGTGAATGTGTTGCTCTGATTGATTGATAAATAAAATGCTGATTTGCCAGTAGCCAAGCAGGAAGTATAGTGTAGGTGGGATAAGGAGAGATGAGAATTCTGGTAAGTGGAAGGCTGTGTCAGGAGATGCTGCCAGCCACCGGCATGAGCAGCAGGATGTAAAGTACCGGTAAGCCATGAGCCACTTGGCAAGGTATAGATTTATAAAAATGGGTTAATTTAAGATGTAAGAGCTAGTCAAGAGTTAGCCTGAGCTAATGGCTGAGCAATTTTAATTAATATGAGCTTCTGAATGATTATTTTATAAGTGGGCTGCAGAACTGCGGGGCCTGAGCGGGACTGGAGAAAACTCCAGCTACAGTAAATCTTCACTCCTGCGGAGGAAGGAGATCTCATAAGTAGGAAACCATCCAAGCCTCTTTCCTAACAGGATGGCCAAGGTTTCATGAAGATTAGAGTCACACAAGATTACCAGATGCCCAACATGAACAGGGCTTTTATTCATCCTCCTACCAATCTACAAAATATGTCTGGGTTTGGGAAGATGCTGAGTCCAGGTTTGCCTTGATTCCTGGAGGCTTACAAGAGCATCATGGACAATGGGCATCAGAGGATAAACATAGAGATAGAAAAGTTTAGGTGAAAAGGAGAATGATTAAGCTTGTACTAGGGGTGGGAAATTATCCCCTTAAAATATACTATATACCTTTCATACTTACAGAGGTGTACACAACATGTTTACACTGCTAGGAGTAGCCAGAAGTGTCTCTGGTCCTGCCTGGTCTTGCGGTCAGGACAAATCTCTCCCACTCACGGTCCCGCAGCTGCTTATAAAATAATTACACAAAGGCTTATATTATTTACCAACTTGATAGCCTACAGCTCAAGCTAGATAGCTCTTACGTCTTTAACCCATTTCTATTAATCTATGTATTGCCACATGGCCATGGTATTACCAGTCTGCTGGCATGTTGCTCCTTGGGCAGTGGGCTTTGCATCTTTCCTGACTCTCTTTTCTTCTTCCTGTCTCTCTCTTGGATTTCCTGCCTGACTATAACCTGACTCACCATAGGCCAGAGCAGCTTCTTTACTAACCAATCATAGCAACACATATTCACAGCATACAGAAAGACATCCCACAGCAGCTAGGACATGCCCTATATAGCAATGTCAGTAAGTTGTATCTGAAGATGTGAACCATAAACTCAGTTTGTGTGGTTGAAGGAAAAGAGAGCTTATGAGAATGGAGATAGTTGATCCAGCTCTGGACCATGTTAATAGCCACGTATGGCTGGGAAAGAGACCAGATGTTTCATGGAGAATGAAAGGAAATTACAGAGAGATAAATATTATAGTGCCCCTAATCCATACATGTGCATCCAGCATTACTTTTGATGAAACAAATGATATAATTGTAAGACAATTTCAGGCCTTATTTTTTATTATCCCTGTAGCTGCTGAACCCTAAAACAACTTTTACTTGCCAGGAATGATGTTAAGAGTTTTTATGAAGCCTCTGTAGAGGGCTTTATTACATAATGCAACCCTCTAAGTACCTTAAAAATATATAAAACCATTAAAAAGATATGTAAGTGTAGTTAAAGGAGCAAGGATGAGAAATCACTCTACACAGGAAGAAGATGTGAGATACAACTATGACATTCTTGGAAGTTTTATAATTGAATAAACACAATTTTCTGTGAAGTGATTATGAAAATCATGCAACATCCTATGCCTATACATGTAAAATTGGTAGTTGAATGCAGGAGACACCCTCCATTAGTAGAAAAGGTGATCCACTGAAGAAATACGTTTACTAATTGAAAATATCAATGCCAATTTTGAGTTGTTGGACACGTACTCTCTCTAAGGCTTCCACACACAATTCTGGTTATTACTATTTATTGGCTGTATACCAGACTCAATGGTAAATCATTACCACTGAAGATTCCGTATATTCTGGCTGTAGGATATTGAGAAATGAAGCTGGCCCTAGCTGAAGGTTTTTTACTTGATAGATAGCATTTGTGTTACTAGAAGCTGGTTTTGCAGGCTTCTGAGGAGAATGACTAATAATCTTCCCTAGTTATGGGCCCTGTATATTAAGGCCCCCAGCATTCCAAGTAATATGTGTTCACTGATTAAATAGTGGCACAATTGTTATAGGTGCAGCCATCTACTTTCTTATTTGATTTAAAGTCTACTTCACTGGAGCAAATCCATGTTTGTTATTGTAAGCTAGGAAAGAAAACATGTGGCTGGAGAAATGTGGTCACTGCTCCATGTCCAATCCAACCCTCGGAGAGTGTTCTTTGCCATGCTGGACCCGGCCTGCCTCAGCATCTGGTACAGCCCACCTAGTGTGTTAATCGTAATGTATAAGGAACCAGCTAAATCATCTACCCAGTTTGGATCTTACAAACAAGCTGAATAGAGGCCAGATAGTACCATCATAGCAGTGTCAACAACAAATAGCTTCATCTTGCTTTTTTCATATTGCTTCTTCAAGAGGGGCAAATACCTTTATGAACCAGTATATCCCCAAGGAAGTCCACAAATGAAGGAGACACCTCATTTTAAGGAAGAATATTGTGCCCTATTTCCTGAGCAGCGGGCCCAAGAGGCTTCTCTGTGTGCAGAGGACCCCAGCTAGCTCAGTCGGTAGAGCATGAGACTCTTAATCTCAGGGTCATGGGTTCATGCCCCACATTGGGAACCACTTGTCGGAGCCTGCCCACAGTCAGCTGGGTAGCTGGGTAGAGACATGCGGACTGAAGAGACAATGAAGAAGACAGGAAAGGGTCAAGAGAACTGCCAGTCATTGCCAGACAGTCCTGAGTTTATTTCACAGCCAGCTTATATACAGTTTTGAAGGACAGAGATAGAACAATGCACTGCACAGGCATTCAACCACTATCTATCCTGCCTTGCGTCAAGGAGCAGGCAGTTTCATTTTCTATCTCAATGTACCTCTGGCTGGCATCTGCATGCATCTAGCTAGCTAGTGTGTTCCTTCCTGTGGCTAATCAAGACTTTCTCACAGCCCTTCAAGGAGGCTCTATGGGCTAATCAGGATTTTCTCACAGCCCTTTTCAAGGAGGCTCTGCAGACTAATCAGGACTTTCTCACAGCCCTGGAGCAAGCAAGCTTGAACTCTATTGACTCAGAATAGACTTCAGATTCAAACTGGGAAACAGTCATTGTGGGCTCCCACAATAGTCCCCTGGAGAAATGTTACTGCTATAGTCTTTGTTAAATGATGTGCACATGGTACTTCTTCTTAAGCAAATTGCTGTAAAAATATTTGTACCTGCGCCCACAAATTACTGGTACTTCTAAATGTATTGAAAGCAAACATATTTTTATAATTGTTAGTAGTTATTGGCAAAAACTGCTATAAATAAGTGTCTGTTGTGATAAATTTCTGTGGCATTGCTTCACAATATTCAGAATATATGGATGTCACTCCATCCAGAATCAGGGATCAGCATTGAACCAGGAAAGAAAGAATACAAAATTTAGAGAAAGGTGTAGTAGAACTCTGTCAACTGGGCAGGGTATAGCCTTAATCATCTTAAAATCAGAAAAGGTTGATTATCCATGTGGATGTTCACAAGATGGGGGCCTATTAGCTCAGTAATCTACAATAGAGTATTCCTTTCTTACAGGTGTTGAAGAATGTGGCTTATTAGTAGAGGAAATAACAATCCTTTGTCCATTTAAGTCTCATATAGGGGACTTTAGTAATTGAAGGTCCTGTTTTTACTTCCACTGGGGGGGATGTTAAGTCTTTAATAGAGAAATAATTTATCTCATGGGGAACTACGCTTTAAAATTATTTTATATTTATTTGATATTAATTTTATTATTTGTTGGGTCATATTACTCTCAATCCACAGGAGATATTTCAGAAAATAACTACTTTATGTGCAGGGAACTGAAAGAAATTAGTTTGATCCTGTATTTAAGACTAAGCATACCTGCTTATTTCTACTTTATGATGAGCAACTCTGTTCATATAAGCCTTCACAGATGTAGGGAGGAAAGGAAGAGGCAATGATGAAGATAAAGAGCTGTTAGTACTTGTGACACTCAGAAAATTTCTACTAAAACATATGTTGAAAACTTTCACTACACTGTGGTATTATTGGGTGAGTTTAAATAGAAATTTTAATTGGTGATTAGTTCCTGAATAAATAAATCATAAATTAATAGATTAATGAGTGATGGGTTATCTGTTATAACAACAGGTATGCTGCTGTTCTTCCTACATGCTCCTCTCACTATTTGATGCATTGCTTTGGACTGCTGGACTCTGCAGTGTCCACACCAACAAGAAGATGCCCATCAAATCTTGACTGCTGACCTCCAAGCCTCAAGATCTTTTATTCTAATATATCTTTGTCCTTACAAAACATCTCTGGTGTTGAGGTATATTAATAGGAAATAGATCAAGGTAGCAATTAAATGAAAAATACGAGCAATTCCTGCATCTCCCTTTTCCACAAACATCATGCCTCTCCCCATCTACCCTTGCCTCCCAACCTCACTGAAGCACCAAACATCCTTTTCAAACACCCTTGTGGAAGAAAGCATTGATGAACTTCCTCTTCAGCAACCAGCCTCCCTCCTGTTCTTATTTACTGCCACCCAGTATGCCCACCCCACAACCAAGAGTGATTTCACGTTTCTCCTGCCTCAAATAGTTTCCTCTTTCTTTTCTTTTCCTTCCCCACCAATCAGACACACCACACACTGAAACAAAACCAGTTTTCACAGGGTATTTTATTGTATTTTAGTCAACAGTGTCCACACATTCCTATGTATGGGTGTAATATTTGGTCTCTACCGGAAGAACTTCTTCCGCGCTCGTTTTGGTGGATGACATGGAGAGGATTTTGGGTACTGGTGTGGCTCAGTTTGAGCTACAGTATTATTTGAAAGTAGAGATTCCTCTGGGACCTCTTCTTTTTCCTTTTCTTGCTTTTGTTTCTTTTTTTCCTTCCGTTGGTGGTAAAAGATCAAGATGGTGCATTTTCTTCCTTTCTTGTCTTCTGAATTCTCATCAATCACAGATTGTACTTTCTTCATTATTTGGGGGAGCTGATAAGAGAACAGCAAAGGTTAAAACACAGTTTCAAGCAAAGCATAAAGTCTATATCCACGATGATGGTTATGGAGTGAAGAAGAATTTTGTAGCAGATAATGACAGGGACGGAGTAATAGGTGAGGAATTGGTGAGGGAAAGAGAAGAAACTTAAGAGAGATTATCTGACCTTTCTAATTAAGGTGGTCTTCACTGGACTGCAAAGCCTTTCCTTCAGGCATGGAGGACTTTCTTCTTCTGTATTCGAGCTAGAGGTTGACTCATCATCAGAGTCAAGTTCAGAGAGTGTGTCTGTACTAGAATCCTCTTGATCCTCACTAACATCTGACATCTTAGAGTTGTATTGGCTACAGTTAACTTCAGGAGGCCTGATGTCTCATATATCCACTCAGGACAATGAGAAGCCACACCCTTCAGTTTTGATTGGTTGGCAAAAAAACTCCTCCAGCCAATGGCTTGTCTAAGGTGACTTAGGTGTCACAATGCTACCTCTCCTACCAATTCCATAAAATGGGGAGGGGAGCAGTTTCAATGAGAAAGAGTTGAAATGATCTGGCTAGATGAAGGGATCTTATATAACTATAATCCCCCATAAAATAATTTCAGAGTGATCTTTTTTATTAAAATGTTTTCAGTTTCTCTCTCCTCCCTCCTCCACTTCTCTTCCCTCCCTACCTCCCTTCTATCCCCCTTCATCCACTCCTCCTCCATCTCCATTCTGAAAGTGGCAGGCCTCCCATGGGAGTCAACAAAGCATAAAACAAGCTCCTCTCCCTTCATCAAGGTTGGGCGAGGCAACCCAGCATGGGGAATGAATGGGTTTCCAAAAGCCTGCTTAAGCACCAGGGACAAGTCCTGATCCCATTGCTAGGAGCCCCACAAATAGACCAAGGCACACAACTGTCACAGACATGAAAAGGGCCTAGGTCAATCCCATGCAGCCTTCAGTGTAGCATGAATCTTAAAGAGTCTTATTAACAAAAACAAACCCAGAGCCAGGTATTGGGGTGAACGCTGAATGATCAGAGAGACAGCACCAGCTACAGCCACCTCACCTTGCCAGTTCCTCAGCTGATCCTGCTTCCTCAGACTGGATGTCTCTGAGTCCTCATCCAGAATGAATCTCAGCTGAACTGCTGCTAGAAGCCTGAAAGCTTAACCAGCTAAAAGCTGCTAGTTTCTGGTCCTCACACCTTATATATCTTTCTGTTTTCTGTCATCACTCCCTGGGATTAAAGGCTCACTCCCTGGGATTAAAGGCATGAGTCACCATGCCTGGCTGTTTCCAATGTGGCCTTGAACTCACAGAGATGCAGAGGGATTTCTGTCTCTGGAATGCTAGGATTAAAGGTGTGTGCTACCACTGCCTATCCTCTATGTTTAATATTGTGGCTGTCCTGTTCTCTGACCCCAGATAAGTTTATTAGCATACACAATATTTTGGGGAACACAATACCACCACACTTCAGTGTGATCTTTAACCCTGCTCCATCTCCTTTGGTTCAAGTATGGTGGGCCGAATGGTAGAGTCAATTCTCCTAAGTGATTCTCCATAGTCACTCCATTCACTGTTTGATAATACTGTTTTTGTTGTTGTTGTTGTTGTTTTTAGTCCTAGCAAATGTCTAGCATTTTGGAACTCAATCTATAGCGTTCTAAACTTATGTGTAACTCACAGAACAGATGTGAGTTATCTCACTTCTCTCTAATATTTGACTATAACCAGCAACTATTTGGAGTGTACATTGTGAAACACACTTTGGGGAGATTTCTCTTTACCCAAATAATATGAGTGTGCTCTTCTGGAAAACCTCATCAAATCAACCTCCTATGATTTATTCACCAGTCCTTTGACAATTATATTAATTCCTTGGCTTTGCTGTAAAGATTCCATGGATATTTCTCTATAATGCTCTCATTACAAAAAAAATATGCTGAGACAGGTGCATAGATATTATCAGTGCACAATTAAAAAAACCTTATGGAGGTCTTATGGTGGTGTGGTGTAAGAATTTTATATAGTACATAGTCTTCCTCAACTATGCCTAACCAGTGTGCCTCTATACTAACCACATTCCTCGGTTTTCTCTTGAACTATCTTTTTTGTTTGTTTGTTTTTTGAGACAGGGTTTTTCTGTGTAGCCCTGGATGTCCTAGAACTCACTCTGTAGACCAGGCTGGCCTCAAACTTACAGAGACCCTCCTGCCTCTGCTACCAGAGTGCTGAAATTAAAGGTGTGTGCCACTACTGCCTGGCCTCTTGAACTATCTAGAGAAAGGAAAAACACCTGCTTTACTACTATCAGTGGTAACAAAGTTGATCTCATTATCAGATATATCTTGTGTTACAATTCACTCACATGAGTCCATTCTAGCTGCATAAATGATTTTAGGCCAGACTCAAGATTCTGCACTGTTTTAAGAAAGTCTCCAATCTAATACTCTTCACACCAAATTCCAATTTGCTTATTTTGCAACTTAGATCCCATAGAGATACAATGAACTTTATTATCTTTCATATCAAAGAAGATTTTTACAGATATGGTTAAGTAACCAATTTTGAGATAGAGACATTATTCTATATTGTTCAGTTAGAATCAAGGAAATCATAAATCCTACACATTAGGTTAAAGAAGACAGAAGAGCCAGAATCAAAGCTATGATATACTAAATTAGAATAATACTTTGCATTGTTTGGCTTTGGATATGTAAGAGAGCCACATCAAAAAATGCGGGGCATTCTAGAAACTGTAAAAATAAAAGGAAACAATTTATCAGTTATGGCATTCAGAAAGAAGCATAGACTGTCTGACACCTTCATATTGCCTGGATGGTAGTAGTGGTAGTGGCCATGGTGGTGGATGTAGTTGCAGTAGTAGTAGTAACTATTAGTATTATTATCATTGTTGTTATTTTGGACTTCTTACATTTAGTTACCAGTATTGTTGTAGCTGTTTAGAAAAACCATGAGACAAATGAAACACTACTCCCCACTACCTCAAGGAGAACATAGGTAGAGAAAAGGAAGACGACATCCCCAAACATGATTCGGCTCACGTATGCTAGGTAATGCAATTATTGATAAGCCAGTAATGCTATTCAGAAGAATTAAAGATAAAAGACATTGAAGATATGAAAATCTTCTCATCAGGAATAGAAAACATCAAAGTAATTATTTATGTGTAGGACTTGGAAATAAACTAGTTTGAAATACAGAAGGCTGAGCCCTTAACTTATCTAGACATAGATAATGGATTTGATGCAGCTTTTCCTAGCAAATAGAAAAGAGTATCTTTGTAGAAAAGAGCATTTGCAAAGATAATAATATGTTATGCACTTATCATCTCAGAGTAGCTAAACTCAGTCTAAATTTCACAAAAATTGCATGAAAATTAAACATAATGTAATTCTAAATTGTTATAGTCCTTTTTCACTGTGATGATATGTGAGAAATGAAAGCATATATGTATATGTTGAGAACACACACAGAAGAAATAATCTTCTCTCTATACATATCAAAAAAGCTTTCAAGGAAGAGACAATGAGCTCATAGCCATTGCAAGTGTGACTTGAAGCAACTGAAAAGGAATGAAAGAAGTGCTTATAACCAAAAAGGAAGAGATATCAATTCACAAATGGGAGTCCATTCAATTTTTGTTACATGGATGAAATGAAGACATTATCCTTGCATAACAATAAGGTTTTCCTTTAGCATACATGAAGGCCTGGGTTCAATCCCAATCACTCACCACTCCCCTAGAAATAAGATGAGATTATATGTTAAGAAATACTATACTATTATAAATTATGTGCATGCATACTGATCCCTACAAACTGAAATGATACTGTGTCTCAATCCCTGAAAAATATATTTATACTCATTTTTGTTAAATTAACACATAATCAGTGTTGTCACTGAGGAAACAAATCTCTACTCTAGGGAATATAAAAAACTTTAACAGATTAGGGGATTATGAATTCCTTTTTCTCCAACTGTAAGAGAGCCCATTCATATTGAACATATTCAAAATGCCTAAGAAATACTGTAATATGTTAATTAATGTTCAGAGTAATAATGATCCTGATTTGAGGCAGGAAAGTCTACTGGAATTAACATCTTTCCATGAAGCAATGTGAGGCCTTAAAATCCTCAACTCAGAATAGGTAGCTACTATCAGATCCTAGTCAACACATCAAAGTGAAAATTATTCTTCTTTTTTAGAAATGATGGCTTAAATGACTTCATTCCAAGAACTTGTGTTTCTGTGATTGTTTGATGTAATCAATCCAGGCCTAGCAATTTAGAAAATAGACATATCCGGGCCTATGGCCTTTACCTATAGCACCAGACACTTGGAAGGCTGAAGCAGAAGAATAGCTTGAGCTAGTTCAGGATCAGTTTAGACTACACAGCCAGCTGAATACTTAAACAATAAAGTTCAACTTGTTGAGAATCTATCCTCCTCTCTAATTTCATTAGCTCATTTTTCTGAAGAGAAATGGTTTCTAAATTGGGCCCACAGAAAGATTTTTCAATATAATTAACATGATTAGAGTTGTATTTTAGACTAAGAAAAAAGAATACAAGCTATAGAGAATTACAGAAGAGGAGAATGTTGCAGATGTATGCACCTAGTCTTATGGTCTTAATCCATCTTCATTGTTTAAATAAAATCAGATAGCAATTTAACAATAAGAATAATGACTGAGAAACAACTTGAGTCTGAAAGGCTAACTTCTAGTCAAGCTATAAAGTTAACTATGGGCAAGAAAAACACTGCCAGGAAACTAAGAGGAATAGCTATGCTGTGGAAAGAGTATAGGCTCTGTAAATAGATGGACCTAGATATAAAACTTAACCACTCTGAGCTTGTATGATCTTAGAGAAGTCATTGAATTTTTTAAGAGCCCATTCTCTTATCTGTGAAAATGAGGCATAATAAGTAATACAAGGGTCTGTTATCAAAACTATAGGAGATCAGATTATGAGGGTCAGTGAAAATACCCAGCCTATCACTTGTACAAAGTAAGCGTTTGGCACATGTCAGTTTCTTTTCTTCCCTTCCTTCTTTCTAAAGTGAAAGTGTTATATGAGGAATCTATCCTTATGTAAAAGCCTATCTACAAAGGCTGCTGCATTCGTATTTCCTGAGGTGAATTTTTGAATTTAGAAATATTTTTTAGAAACTAATTTTTTATTCAAAAAAATCACTGTCAGATTAACTGCTGCCTATAGAACCTTTCTGCATATTTCTCTCAAGGTGGAGATTAAAATTTAGAATAGGAGGACATTTTTTAGCTCAGCTCTGAGAAACTCTGATTGAACTGGGATTTTCTGATTAGGTTGGTAACATAAAAAATGTTATTTGGTAGAAATAAAATCGTTGGTAGTAATTTTACATTGAGTTAAATTTAAAAGGCAAATAATTGTGTATCTCACTGACTGAGCTGGGGCAGAAGTCTGAAACTGTGGGCAGGTAGGCCTTCTGGATCCCATCATCAGAAGTGGAAGAGGGGAGCATGGCCATTCCTAGAAAAGTAGCCTGGTCACAGAATCCAGTGCTGTGCTTGCCAATAGGCCTGCCAAGAACTTCTAACAAACAACAAGCTGACCTAAATGCCACTGGAGAAAAACAGGAACAGAAGTAACAACAGAAAGTAATGAAAAACTATGAAATCCCAGACTCCTGGGGCAAAAGAAGAAGGAAATTTGCATTACTGAGGTCTTTTGAACTCCATAAGCACGTAGTCCTAAGCACACAATATGCTCAATATTGAATAAGAAGATTCGTAGGGTGCCTAGAGAAGCATGATTGCTGTTTTCATCCCTGCTCCCATCTCAGTCAGCTTTGTCCTTGGTATCCATATTTCCAGAGTCAAATATTGTAGTGCAATTTGAAGAACTGACTATTTTCTGGAAAGTTAATAGGAGTTTTAGTCTCTTAGAAAATGAGTTAGTTTTGTGAAGAAAATATTTCTGTCTCTGCAAAGGAACACAGACTTGTCATTTGAAGGATGTTATAAGTGTAATTATAAAGTTCAACAATGCTGTGCAAAGTCAATTTCAGCAAATCCTACCAGCGTGTGCCACAACAGGTGGTAGGATTTGCTGAAGGAAATGGAGGCAGGAGGATCAAGAGCTGAGGGTCATCCTGGGCTGCATAAGACCCTGTCTCAAAACAAAATTTTAAGAAAGGAAAGAGTTTTGAGCTAGGAATAGTGGAAGACACCTATAATTCCAGCACTCAAGAGGCAGAGACAGGTGGATATCTGTGAGTTGAAGGCCAGCCTGGTCTACAAAGTGAGTTCCAGGACATCCAGAGCTGTTACACAGAGAAACCCTGTCTCAAAAAAAAAAAACAAAAATAAATAAACAAAACCTTCCTTTTTGATTAGGCAGAAAAGGGGAAGTGCCATGGAATGTTGTTCTGTATGCTGTGAATAAGTGTTGCTCTGATTGGTTGATAAATAAAACGCTGATTGGCCAGTAGCCAGGCAAGAACTATAGGCTGGCAAGCAGATGAGGAGAATTCTAGGAAGAGGAAGGCTGAGTCAGGAGTCACCAGACAGACACAGAGGAAGCAAGATGACAAGGTAGAAAGGAGAAAAGGTACCAAGCCACATGGCTAAACATAGATAAGAATTATAGGTTAACTTAAGTGTAAGAGCTAGTCAGTAATAAGCCTGAGCTAATGGCCAAGCAGTTATAATTAATATTAAGCCTCTGTGATTATTTTATAAAAGTCTGCAGGACTGTGGGTGAGAGATTTGTCCTGACCGCCAGCCAGCCAGGACACAGGAAAACTCTTCTGACTACACAACAAGGGTTATTAAATTCTGCAGTGCTATTCAAAAGATACAACAGGCACTCCCAAAATTACAAATGCACTACTTGAAAAGAACTGCACTGAGAAAAGAACAGATGAACAATGTAGAAGCAGTAGCACTTTTCCCAGGAGCATGTCTTTTTAACCGGCAGCTGATGCAAGATACTTACCTGGAATCATTACATTTTCTTCAAACTGCTTTAAGTTTAACTGTGTCCATGGACAGGAGAAATGATTCTGAGCTGTAAGTCAGATGTATAGCATCAAGTGACCAAAATATTTTTTTGCTACGATATTGTGGTCCTACATTACACTAGGTCACAGGACATGAAATCCATGAAATCCACTTGAAGGAGATTCTGTTTAACAGTAGATTACATTCAAAGAAAAATACAGTAAATTAATCAAAACTACAATACATTAAAATAATTAATTACAGTTACTTTTCCTGTCTCCTTGCCTTCTAAATAAGAATTGGGCCCCTCAGCTTCCTTATCCTATCTTCCAATTGGCCTAATCCAGTAGAAACTAGGCAGGCAAAGCTGAAAACATGCTTGAAGTCAACAAGGAAGAATGGACAATAGGTTACAGAATCAGGGATCAAAAGGAGGCTGAAGCAAGAGGAAGCAGATATTAAAGAAACAGATGAGTTAGCAGTTTATGTTGAAGAAAAGGAAATTACTTTGGAACTTGGAAGGTAAGATGTAGAATGCAGTCAGGGCATGGGAAGGTGTTTGAGCTGGTAAAGCTGGGGCTGAGATGTCAAATGGGCTCTCCTTGGCCACTATTGTAGTTTGAATACAATTTCTCCCTATAAAAGTTCATGTTAAAATTCAATATCAATTTTTAGGTGTGAATGGGATATAGAGATTTGCTTTCATTTATGTATTAAATCTGTTCATAAATTAAGAGGTTAATGTTTTATCTCAAGTGTAGATCTGTTGGCTCTGGATACAGGAGGTAGAGTACTCCCCTATGTGGTGGTTTGAATGGTAACGGCCCCCATAGGCTCATATGCTTGAATGCTTAGTCCCAAGTTGATGGAAGGATTAAGAAGTGTGGCCCTGTTTGAAGAGGTGTGTCACTGAATGTGGGCTTTGAGGTTTGAAAAGCTCAAACTATTTCCTTTTAGCTTCTCTCTCTCTCTCTCTCTCTCTCTCTCTCTCTCTCTCTCTCTCTCTCTCTCTCTCTCTCCTTCATGGTAGTTGTCTCAATATGTAAGCTCTCAGTTACTTCTCTAGTGCCATGCCTGCTGGCCTGATGCTGTGCTCCCTACCATGATGGTCATGGACTCTACCCCTCTGAAACTGATTTTTCAATAAATTCTGTTTTCTTTCTTTCTTTTTTCTTTCTTTCTCTTCTTTTCTTTCTTTTTTTCTTTTCTTTTCTTTTTTTTTTTTGGTTTTTTGAGACAAGATTTCTCTGTGTAGTTTTGGTGCCTGTCCTGGATCTCGCTCTGTAGACCAGGCTGGCCTCGAACTCACAGAGATCTGTCTGGCCCTGCCTCCTGAGTGCTGAGATTAAAGGCATGCACCACCGCTTCTCAGCAATGAATTCTGTTTTCTATAAGCTTCCTTGGTCATGGTGTCTTATCCCAGCAATGGAAAAGTAAGATATTTGTACAGGCTCTAGGTCTAAGTCCAATCTCAATCACTATAAAAATAAAAACGAGTGAGCCTGATATAAATGTCACTATGGCTGTATCTACTGGGAATAGACTTGTTTCTATCTGATGATCTTCACTGACTTCAGACTCTCTACAGAGTATCCACAATCAAAAATGATATCACTAAATACTGACTCTTAACCTTAGACTTTCTAGCATCCAGAAATATGAACTGCATAGTTTGATTCAAAAGTCATCCACTTGGTAGTGTTTAGTTCTATTAACAGAAACCAGACCATGATAATGTACTATAAAATTCCACACATGAAGGTTTTACACAGTTTCACTGGCCCTGACAGAAACACAACAGGAGAGTGGCTACACTTAGTTCTCTTACAGCCAAGATATCTATGCCTTCTAATTTCAGGCAAACAGTACGAACTACAGTTCATTTTGATTTCTCTGCAGTTTACATATCATTACTAGTCCTGTTTTACCCATCAAATCTTTGGAGTCAATGACTGAATCTATATATGATCACAAGGGGTGGCACAAAGCTCCTCTGTCTTCCCCATTCAGGGAACCAGATGCCCTCCTTATTCAGATGTTTACACCACAGAACTTACTCTTGGATTCATGTCAAGCAAGCTGAAGAGGAGGTTGAGTCATGGCCAAGGCTTTGTTGAGAATTTAACCATCACATAACACGTGGATGTTAAAGGAGAGGTTCTTATAAACCCAGAAGATAAACTAAACAAATTTCTGTGGTCTTTTCACTTTTCCTAATTAATTTCTGCCACTTACCCCAGAAGAGTAACATTCCTACTTAATGTTTATGTCTACCAACAAATGTAACAGATCGACACATGCACCATGGGACCATGGTCTTTATCTTAATAAATGTAATCCTAGATTGAAATTGAATACTTGTTATTGAAATTGGTTTGTTAATGATTATTAGCCTATTAAATCGAAGGAAAGGTCCTTGAGATCTGTTTGTTTTTGTGTAACATTACATGGGCCATTTTAGTATAATGTGTACTGGAGAGTTGATCATAAATTGTGTTGAAAGACTAAAATATAAATTGAAAAATATGCTCAAAGATGTATGCTTTTTTATGTTCTCACAGCCATAAGGGATTTTTCCAGATATGTATTCATAAGCCAAAGTGACTTCACATTTTAATTAACTTCTCTACACTTACATGTAGCATCAGTATTGAACTTGGTGACAATTTACTTTATGAAAATATATTAAAACACTAGGCTATATTATAACTTTGTAATAAAAGCAAATTAATATGCTGCAAACTTTAATCTCATCATTAAATCACCTTTCATTTGAATAATGAAATGTCTTTATCAAGAAAAAGTCTAATTCTGGTTACAAATATCTGCCTATGAAAGAATGGTACAAGAATCTATTCAAATGATCAAAGAGTTAGGTGATATACTCTATATGGAGAAATGTATTTACTAATCCTTTTTATAGAAAATGTCCTTGGGGACTATTTCCACATTTAAAAGCATTTGGTCAGTCTTGAGAGGAACAAATCATTTGAATTTCTGTTATTTAAAAATCCTGATCTCTCAGGTTATTATTTTCAAAAATCATTTACTTTATTTAATTACATATAATGTAACTTATTCTTAAATAGTTGGGAACAAGATTGGTTAATGGTAAATATACTACTAGTGCTGAGTGATTAGAGATCCAGGCTGGAACCAAGGGGAGCTGATGCAAGTCAAATTGTGAGGGAGGATGTACGGTTTATAAAAGTCATATTACTCATTAAAAGGGAAAATCAATTATATAAAATAAAACTATCAAAAATGGAAAATCAGAAGCCTCTGTCCAGTTTAAAGCATGTGTGTTCTGTCACTACTCAAGCACTCATTTTGTGACAAGATTCAAACTTTGATTCATTTGACTTTGAAACAGTCCTTTTTATCTTGAAAGGCTTGACTTTAAAGGATAAAGCTTACTTATAACAACCTCTTTCTCTTTCCTCATATATACCCTGACCCATCTTTCAAAAAAGTGTTCATGATACCTTTCTATTAAAAATCTTTAAAGGCTTTCCTATAACCTTTCAGATTAATTTGAAAACTTTAGGCAGGAATTTGTTTTCAAAATGTTCCAAGACCTAGCCCTAGCTGAGTTCTTGCTACCTTGCACTCAAATGTATATGTATAAAGAGGTCTGTGGTGCTTAAAAACACTTTTTTTTTCCATTTCTCATTGCTATGCCCCTATGCATATCCTGGGAATATTGTCTCTCCAGCTAAGGATCCACAAAGGACCAGTTTAAGCAATAAACTTTTTGTTCCCTCTAGAAAGCCTTCTATGGCCTTCCCTTCTGGCTAAAGAACTCCCTAGGTACTTTTGGGCCAAAAATAAAAATAAAAACACTGTATTTCTTTAAGTGCAAGAAGAAATAGTTGACATAGTGGGTGAAAATAAAATCCATTTATAAAATGAGAGAACACGACTTTACAGTAGAGACAAAAGGGATACCTATGTCATCTACACAGTCAGATTGTCCCCAACATGATACTCCCCCAGGTAAGATGGCCATGCTGACATTGCTGAAAACTTCTGGAAAGCCACTCCAAAGAGTCAATTATAGGTCATCTCAGCAGGGAACCAGAACACCAATTTCCTCCATAGTAACAAGGAACTGGTCACTCAATCAGACTAAAGATAGTGAAAGTTTTTGGTATGCACACTATTGTACACATACTACATGTATATTTAGTTTATTATTGAACTGATAGAAATATTCTAATATCCTTTCCCCAGAGACTTCACATTGAATTTGAAGGTTTGCCCATCCTATCTACAATCCACTCCTACCATTTACAGGAATAAATGACATGTAACTCATGCTCCAGCTATGACGTCAATTACCCACTCTTAAAAATGTAGTAGTATTTTATTGCTTGTCAGTTTTCTGAGGATGTATTTTCTGTGTGTGATAGAGTGCATGGCATAGGAAGAAGAATGGCAGCCTCCCAAGCTAATGCAATAAGGGCTTCAATGGCTGAAGAAAGTGGGTCTGTGTAGGAAAGCTCTACTACTACTTATGGGCAGAGAGTTGCAGAGACCTGGATCTTAGGGATGACCCTCAGTCCCCCTTAAATGAAACTATGCCTCCTACTCTGGAAAACAATGGAAAAATTCATTTGTGATCCTGCAAAGTGAATGAAGCTCAGGACTATATGGGATAGGTAGCAGGTTTTAGAGCACTTTGGACCATGACAGATGAAACTGTTAGCCAGCCATGGGACAGTTGAACCATGGTAATTGGAACCACTGAGAGTGATAATCTGGTGTTTGGGCTATGCAGATGGAGCAGTTAGTGGACTCCAGGCAGCTGGACTATATTTAGCAAATGGAACTCTTATCAGACCAATGCCAGTTGAAATATGGTGAATGCAACCATTGACAATCTGTATGGTGATTGAACTATGGCAGGTGGAACAGTTGGTGGATCCCAGGCAGTTGGACTATATTTAGCAAGTGTAACTGTTAGCAGACCATGGGCAGTTGAACTATGGTGAATGGAACCACTGAAATTCTACATGGTGGTTGAGCTATGGTGGGTGGAACTGTTAGTGGGTCCCAGGCAGTTGAGCTATTTTTGGTAAGAGACTGTTAACCAGCCAGGAGCAGTTGAACTAAGGAAAGTTGAACTGTCAGCACTTCATCCAGTGGTTGAGCTACAGTGGGTAAACCAGTTAGACCGCATTGGATTATGGTGGACAGAACTGCAGGAACATCTGGTAGTTAGGCGAGAGCTGGCAGAATGGTTTCTGGATCACTATGCATGTGGATTGTGTTTGCAGGGTGTTACATTGTGAAAAACCCATCAGAGGTTGAAGGATGTGAGGTAGCAGGCATAACAATTCAAGTCCAGTGGATCTTAGGCTTTCTACCCTTGAGTAAAATGTCACATTTTGCCACTGAGATATGCTACTGAACATTTAGACAAGGCCTATGCATAAAGTAAGAAAAAAGCTGTGCTCAACTTTCCCCTTAATTATCTTAAAAAAACTATTGATGGAAAAAAATAAACATTTTATCACAACCAAAAATGGCACCACTTTTGTTACACCTGGGCATTCTAGATGAAAAGACATTACCAAGATATAATACAACAAAGGGAGAAACCCACACACCTTATAAATGTGTATTTGTTTAAAACAATGCGGAAGTGTCTTCTGAATGTGACTTTTTGAAACGGAGTTGTTAGACCATCTCTAGAAGTGGCTTGAGGAATGACAATTATTGATACTTGTTCCCGTAGATTGGAAAAGAGGGATAAGAAGAACCAAAAAGAAGAGAGGGAGGTCCAGTCCCACACTAGTCACATGGAGAAGGCATTTTTTGTATTGTAACCATTGTTGTATGCATGTATTACTTCTCATTACTGTACATAAAGTTGACAAATGTTAAGGGTTTTTTTTGGAAATATTTAACCTTTCCATATATTCTTAAGGGCTTGGTACACTTTAAATTTGAGTAATAAAACCATATTTATCATGTAAATCTTTTGGTTAAAATTCAAAGACATTTTATTTTGGGGAGAAATAATAAAACGTCTCTTAAGTTGCACCATTTTATGTGTGCCCCCGTTCTTGGAAGGAAATGGAAATAGTGCCAAGCCAGTCAGTCTGCTTGTATTAAGGAAGAGGAACTACTGTCTTATTTTTTTAAGTGCTGCTGTGTACACACTGTATATAAAGGATAAGGAATTTTAATTTAAAACATGTAGTCTTTCCAGATGTCAAAATTAATGCCAGTGTATGCTAAAGCTGAAATAGTAATTGAACACATTTATATAGCTTGTGTTAAAATTCCTAGGAAAGATTGTCTACTGGAATGTTGAGCACTATAGCTGACTGGATTGGTGGAAAGTGAAGAATTTTAGACCAGAATGCTCATATTTTGTAGACAGTTTAACATTACAACTTCTGTTATATTTATGTTCTATTGAAGATTTGTATCAAGTGGAAAAACTTTGTCATTACTTGAAACATCTAGCAATATACAATACACGTTAAATGTAGAAATGGTAAAATATTTTTGTTTAATTTTATGTAAAATACTGACTTTGGGGAACAGAATTATAAAACTCCATTTGTGGTCAGTATGGTGATGTCTATTTGTTCAGAAATTTCGAGGAAGTAGTAAAGAAGCTATTACAAAAGAAAATACACGAGCGCACTTGCAGTTGGACATCTTCAGATAATGTTTATTTATATGATTTTTGTATTCTGTTTGCATGTGTGTATAGTGTACATAATGGTTCAAAATCATTAAAATGTTACCAATACCTACTCTGTGGATGTTAAAAAAGGTTGCAAATGTATGACAAAGTAGGAAGTCTAGCACATCTTGCACATGTCACATTGAAATTGATAGAAAACTTACTGTGTGCAAGTGAATTTTGATATGAATCTCTCCAATCATTACCAAGCATTACATGTACTTCTACTTTTCCACTGCTTTGAAGGCAGAGACAAGAAAATGCAGAAAGGATGCCTCATGGTTAAAATACTTATACTTAGAAGATAACCTCAGATTATAATCAGTGCTTCATCAGAAATTTTACCTGCAAGTCCCATCTACATAGCAGACAAGTTCATGTATGAAATACCTAGTCCTGGATATTTAGTTGTGATTGATGTATTTAAAAGCAGAACTAGTAAAATAAGATTTTACATAAGTAGCTTTTAAAAAACTATAAAGGAGCTAGGAATGGTGGTACAAACATTTCATCCAAACACTCAAGTGAAAGAGGCAGGTGGATCTGTGAGTTCAAAGCCAGCCTGGTCTAAATAGCAAGTTCCAAGACAGGCAGATCTATATAGTAAGCCCTTGTCTCAAAAATAAACAAACAAAAAACCAAGCTATAGGTAATCACTCTGTTTAGAAATGGAATTGTTAAAACAGCAAACAGTGTATTCTGTAGTTGTTAGTTGGGTTAAGAGAGGTGGGAAGAAAAAAGTTCAATAGGTGTTTTCTTGTATGTGGTAGAAAATTTTAGTTTATCCATTGCCTTACATTTGTGTGAATGTCATTTGAATTTGCACACACACACACACACACACACACACACACACACACACACACACACACGATATACCCCATTGGGTGCCATTTGGCTTATTCACTCTATAGTTAAGTAGAATTTGGGTAATTTCTACATTCTGCTTACTATGAATATTGCTGCTATGATATCAACATGCACACATTTATATCTTAAACTGTTTTACAAATACCTTTATAGTCTATATATTTACAAAATATCTCTAATTCATCCATTTTTCACTAGTTTGGCTACCAGCATCCAGATGAGATCATGTCTTTTCTCTTAGAATTCACCTTAAAAGTTGAAGTCAACGACAAAGATTTCTTATGGTCTTTCCACCATTTACACCTTTATACACAATTATGTTTGAAAAAACATTCTTTTATTACTCTGCTCTTCCTTTCAGTTGCACTGACCTTTTACATTTATTTTAGTACTCCAGGTCTTTGTTTGTTTTTGTTTTTGTTTTTGTTTTTGTTTTTTCGAGACAGGGTTTCTCTGTGTAGCTTTGCGCCTTTCCTGGAACTCACTTGATAGCCCAGGCTGGCCTCGAACTCACAGAGATCCGCCTGACTCTGCCTCCCGAGTGCTGGGATTAAAGGCGTGCGCCACCACCGCCCGGCAGTACTCCAGGTCTTTGATGTTGTTTTCTACCTCCTATATTTTCCTTCCACCAGTATGTTTCTATTCCCCAAAACTTTGCTTTTGAAGCCACTATCTCAATTAAAACAATTGTTTTATGATCCTAGAAATAGTCACTTAATAGTATTATGTAGAAAACTGAGTATAAAAATAAAAATAAGGAAAATTGACAGTATTTTAACCATGGTACAAAATACCTATGATTAATAGATCTGAGATTTATATTATCCTTCTTCCTTTTGAATGGAAAGAGAACGCTATGTATAGGGGCAGTTTTCTTTCATGGATAGGGTTTCATGCCTTGCCTGAGCAGAAGAATTGTAGAGAGGCAATTTTATCTTGTTAAAGTTTTTGATAGTCTATTGACGGGTTGATTGGCAAAGTTAGTTAGTGATGTGGGTTTCCTTTGTATTTGAATTAAAATGCAACTTAATTTAAATGTCATCCAAAATAAATTCTTAAAAATAGAACAACTTGTAATGATCTTATTTTGGCACATCATAATTATATCTTTTGTATTACTCCTTCCTTTCAATCTTACCAGTAGAAAAGTGTAATTTATAAGTTTTCCATCTTTTCAATAAGAATGCAGTAATCACAGAGGAAGTAAAAACTTGAGTCAAAGATGTAGCCAACATATATGCCCAACAAAACTTATCCCTAGTTTATTATAACAATATCTCACTGTTCCTTTCACAGGATCATGACAGCAGTGATGGAAATGGAAAATAAACTGATCAAAGGGTCTGGGGTCATGCTTAGAATATTTTGACACAACAGGCACACCATTATCTCATGGTACAATCTTGCAGAGAAAATTGTTACAACCTACTCCCAAAACATACATCTTTTATAGCTCAAACTAAGAGAATATATCAAATAAGTTGCCTAGTTTGTAGTGGCTAAAGGGAAAATTGGGGGGCTAGTCTTAGAATAACATGTCTTCAGCATTGGGTAGTGGTTAATTTTAATTCATAAAATGCAATTTATATTGACTAACTTTCTTCCATAAAACGAGTAATATACAACTAGGTTTGGAATAGCACTGACAAAGACAAAGTGGGGTAGGATATGGCAGTAGTTATCAGAAGACATTTACCTAGCAAGAGTTATGAGACTTGTATTTTAATATGTTTGTCTATTATATTCCAAGCTGTGTGATAAACCAGATTTTCAGAATAATCATCAAGTAGTGACTGCTGTCCACATTATATTAGTGAAGACTGAGACTAAAGTAGCTGAAGTTTGTTTCCAACTGTCACAGACATAGTAAATAAGAGAACTGGAATAAAATGAGTCCTAGATGTTATCTCCTGCATTTAAATGTTATGCAAGGTCCCAAAACATTTCATGGATTTGGTGCAAAGGGCCTTGGGGAGATTATAGCACCCACAATTGTAAAGGGAAATCCAACATAAAAGGGCTTGGGCCACTTAGTATTGCCCAAGACCACAGAAAACCTAATGAACTTGTTGCTACTGTCATTTTAAAAATGCATGCATATTGACATTTTAACAATTATAGATCATGTGTTCATTGTGACAACAAAAATTCAGATTATTTTCCTCACCCCAAATCTTTCTCATGTTTCTTTGCAATAAAACCCAATCCTCCCACCCAGAGGTAATCACTGATCTACTTTGATCTAACAGATTCTTTTTAATTTCCAGGAAATCTTAGATAGGGCCACACATTCCAGCTTCTTTTACTTATCTTCTGTTTACTATTATCCAAATGTTGAATATCACAGTGCTTTTTATCTATGAGCACCACATTCTCTTGATTACCGTAGCATCATTTAATGTATCTTTTAGTACTGAATATTATCTGGCTAGGAAAAAAATGCAATTTCTAGCCATCATTCCTCAGTTTGTAAGTATGAAATTATTACATCTACTTTTGGACTGTATTGTGTTAGAATGTTCGAGTTTTAAAAATTAGTTTTGAGTTTCATTTAAAAAAATGAGTTTCATTTTTTTTATATAAGTTTAAGTTTTATTTTAAAAATACTTTAATGAATTTTGGCTTGAGATCAAGACAGAATTTCTAATAATTTTTGAAATGACCTGAAACATGCTTCTGATATTTAGTGCTATGTATTTATTTGAAGTGATACTCTCAGTATTGATAATAAAATCAAAATATCCATCACCTTTGAAAAAATATTGGATATGCTCTCCATTTTCAATGTTGAAGGCACTATCAAATGTTAAACAAATATTATGTACTTTTTCTAACATAAAACAGCCAATCCATCTCATTGTATGCAATTTTTCTTTAATAAATTGTAAAGTTTTATGTATACCTGAGAGTTCTTTTAAAATAAATTTCCCTATGAATGTATGTGCATGTTTTTGCAAGTGAGCATGCATGTGAATACTCAGAGGATGAATTCAATTGCTTCCCAGATGCTCCCCACATTTCTTTCTTTCTTTTGAGACAAAATTCCCTTATTAGCCTGGTACTTACCAAGTAGGCTAGGTTGGTTAGCCAGTGAACAGGATTTGTTTGTGTTCTGTTCCCCAGTGCTGTGACTACAAGCACATGACACCACATTCTGGTTTTTTGTTTTTTGTTTTGTTGTTGATGTTGTTTTTAATGTAGACTCTAGAAATCAAAACATAAACCTATTTATGGTTTATTATCAATAGTTGTTTGATTTGTATACCCTTTTTATAGTCCTAAGTACCCACAGTCACAGAAAAAGTCTTGCATGGAATGGAGCTATGGATGGAAAAGTTTTAAAAGCTCTGTTGTCCAGCCACATTAACCTTAGAGTCTGTCCTGCCTATGGGATGTGCTGGGGTAAGGGTGGCCTAGAGATTGAGAGAGTGGATAACAAATGACTGGTCTAACTTAAAACCCATGCTGAGAGGGTAAGCCCACCCGCGACACTGCCTGGAGCACCAAGACCCACAGTCTGGATGAACCAGAGACCAAGGATAGAACCAAACACAACTGGAGGAAAAAATGTTAATGTAATGATGCTTAAATGATATTCTGCTATACTCATAGATTGGAGCCTAGACAAACTGTCATCAGAGAGGATTCATCCAGCAACTGATGGGCACAAATACAGGTCCACAGCCAAACATTAGGTGGAGCTCAGAGACTCATGAAGAATATGGGGAGAAAGGATTGTAGGAGATGGAGGGGTCAAGGACATCACAAAAAAAAAAGAAAGAAAAAAAAAAACAGTCCACAGAATCAACTAACCTGGACTCATAGATGCTCACAGAGAATGAACCAACAACCAGAGAGCCTGGATTGGACTGGCCTAGGCCCTCTGCATATATGTTACAGTTGTGTAGCTTGGTCTTCTTGTGGGACTCCTAACAGTGGGAGCAGGGGCTGTCCCTAATGCTTTGGCAGGCTTTTGGGACCCTATTCCTCTTACGAGGTTGCCTTGTCCAGCCTTAATACAAGGGGATGTACTTAGTCTTACTGCAAGTTGATATGCTATGTTTTGTTGATATCCATGGAAGACACCTACCCTTTACTGAACAGAGCTAGTAGGAGAGAATTGGGGGTTGGGAACAGGTTTGGAGTTAGGGAGGGACTGGGAGGGAAAACTGAGGCCTGGATGTAAAACATATACATTAATTTATTTTTAAAAAGCCCTGTTGTGAAAGAAACTGTTCTTGACTCTCACACATCCAGAGGTTGCCTGTCTTTCTTGATTCGCAGCTATTTTTCCCCCCAAAAATGACATCAACTTGACTTCTGCTACAGGTGTCACATGTCCCTTGCTTACTTGCTTCTAGACCTTTGTGATTACCTAGGCTTGTAGTCCAGGACAGTTTTCCCATCTCAATATACTTAAACCACATGTTTAAAAGACAACATAGTTGTAGATCCTGAAGGTTAGGATTTACATGTTTTGGAGGAAATTACCATTCTCCATAAGTCTAGCTTCATGAAATGAATTTCACATCTTTTACTTCTTAAGAAATGAACATAAAATTCTACATTATTTCCACTTCAACTTTGGTTTAAAAAATCACCAATAAAACTGTCTTGGCCCAGAGTTTCCTTTCTCACAAGTTAAAATATTAATTCCATTTAAAATATGTATGTATATGTACATATAAGTCAGGCTGGAATTTACTCATTTGATTCTATTTGTTTGGAAAATTGTGCATTTCAAGATAATTAGTCATTGCATCTATATTACAAATATTTTACAAATGTTTCTCATGAGATGTTTGAAATGTATATTTTTTGAAAGCTATAGGAGATATAGTGACATTTACCCTTTCATCCATAATGTTTGCATGTCTTGCCATTTCTCCCAATGGAACAGTCTTCAAAATTTAACACACATATTTGTCACTTCAAGCCCCTTTAATTTGTGTAGATTTAAAATTCTGGAAGAAATGTATCCTTTTCCTTCAGATGAAGAAATCTTTTTTGTATTTCATCTTACAGTTCAGGATTCCCAGTTCAAATACTCAACATGGTTTTGATTTTTGTCCCAGAAAATGTTTGTGTTTCAACAGGAAAGTGACCATTTTTCTAAACATAAATGTGCATTTACCGTTTTATGTTTGCTTTAGCACTTTCTGTGTTTTCTTGAAATGTCTCTTTCATATTTCTTGACAAGAAATCTGTAAAAATGCTTCCTTTTATTATTATATACATATTTTTGTTTTACTGCTTTTGACTTTATTTTTCCTCAATTGTATTTCATTTCATGATCGTACATTTGATTATCACTGAATTCCTAGGTTTAATGAATTTCAGTTTTTGAATTAATTTTTAAGATATTATTCATCAGTTCCTCCATCATTTGCCTAATGCTGTAGCTTAAGTTTTCCTGCCTGGTCCACAGTCAGGACAAATCTTTCTCACCTGCCAGTCCCACAGCCGCCCAGACCCAACCAAGTAAACACAGAGACTTATACTGCTTACAAACTGTTTGGCCGTGGCAGGCTTCTTGCTAATTGTCTTTATATCTTAAATTAATCCATTTCTATAAATCTATACCTTGCCACATGGCTCGTGGCTTACCGGCATCTTCACATGCTGCTTGTCCTGGCGGCGGCTGGCAGGGTCTCCTTCCACCTTCCTGCTCTTTTCTCCTCTCTGTTAGTCCTGCCTATACTTCCTGCCTAGCCACTGGCCAATCAGTGTTTTATTTATTGACCAATCAGAG
>CABHPR010148690.1:46042-62033 GCA_902168415.1 Peromyscus melanophrys
GGAGGAGGAGGAGGAGGAGGAGGAGGAATCTACAGGCAAAAATTATGACTTTCTTAGAAGTGTGCCTGGGCTACACTATTTCTCATCATATTATATCCAGTCTGCATTATACCACATGACATATCAAGAATGTCTTAATCCTCTAGCCAAAGTTGGGTGTGCCCCCCCTCAAGTTACTTCCTCTGTTTTCCTTACTTTTTCAATACAAATCATTAAGTGGAATTAACACTCAAAGGTGAAGGGTGTTGAAACAAAATTTTAATTACATAGTTCCAACAAAAAGTATTTGGAATTCTTTTATATATATGTGTGTGTGTGTGTGTGTGTGTGTGTGTGTGTGTGTGTGTGTGTGAATTCTCCTTTGTTTATTTAATAATTTATTGATATAACTTTGTCCTTAAAGATGTTAATTGTAAACTTAGTACTAATTTATTAATTCTGTAGTTAAAAATTGTTACAGTTTTAACCACTTGGCCTCTTTCTGTTGACTCCTATATGCTTCACTCTGTACATACTCCCATCATTTTGTTTTACAGATTTTTTTTTACTCTCTAGTTCTGTAGAATACATTATGCTTCCTCCAAATATTTGTTTTGCATCCTAGAAGAAGCCACCTTAGTAAACACTCTTGATTCTTTTAATAGGGATGTGTCAAAAGGACCCAGAAGCAATTGAAAGAACTTACAACAGTAAAACTTTGGGGGAAATTATAAAAAATCTTAATAAAATTTTATTAAATTTACAATAAATATTTGAGGATATATATATATATATATATATATATATATATATATATATATATATATATAAACACTCCTGGATAAATATCTCACAACCCACAACCGAGGATAAATGGGTCCTTTTATCAGAAAAATAATATTGGAAAGCAAGATCTAGGATGCTAGATTGCTCCTTGGGTGGCACAGTTTATGGATCCTCTCAGTTGAAACAGACAGAAAGTATGCATGTTACACTAAAGTGTACCTTTAATACTATCTGTGAATATTTATGTATATAACCATTGTTATAGTTTGAATAGGTATGGCTCCTAACTTAGACAGAATTTGGTACCTGGAACTGGGTATTGCTATGATAGGCCTGACTATGTTTTTGTTTGGAGGAATTTTGACTTTGGGACATTGTGTTAGGAAAGCAGTGGAATGCTTTAAAGCACTGCTTAATGGGTTGTACTAGTAAAAGCATGGAAGACAGTGGTGCTAAGGATGATTTGAACTGTGGGGGCCTGACTCAAGAAGTTTCAAAGGAGAAGAATGTTAATATGCTGTCTAGAGATCATTCTTGTGATATTTTGGTGAAGAAAGTGGCTGCTTTTTGCCCTTGTCAGAAAAGTCTTCCTGAGGCAAAAGGGAAGAGATTTGGATTAATTCTGTTGGTAGAGGAAATCTCAAAACAATCTAGTATTAACTCTGTCATGTGGTCATTAGTGTTCACTCTAATGAAGATTTATAAAGAAAAGGAGCAAGCTGAGTAAGGAAAAACACAAAATGTAAAATTTGAGAAAAGGAACACCAGGAAGTGGAATGGAGCTAAATCCTGTGTTCAAGGAGATAAACAAATTAAGAAATAGAATAAGGGAGCGGTAAACTCAGGGCAAGCTTCCACACAGCTAAGCCTCCAACTTGTGAAATGGGATTAAAGAAAAGCTCATAGCCTTGTGTGGTAGTGCACAGCACTGGGAGAGCAGAAGCTAGTGGATCTCGCAGTCTGAGGCCATCCTGGTCTATAGATCCTGTTTCAGGACAGCCAAACTTAGGCAATGAAGGAAACCATGGAAAACAGAAAGCTGGTGAATGTGTAATTAAATGAGGCGGCCATGTCCCAATCCCACCAAGCAGCAGAACTTTACATCTTTTGCCACATGGTTCTGGCTTTAGAGTCAAGGATACAAGAAAAAGGTTGTGGAATCTCCCTCCAAAACTGAGGAAAGCTGCTGAGGCCAGGTGTGTGTCAGGGGTATCCCTGAATGAAGGTTCAGAGAGGCCTTGTGTAAAGCTATGAAAGTGAAGCCTGGATTGATTTGGAAACCCCAAGATTTTGGAGATGCTGGAGTCATTGGATATCTCCCAGGAAAGCTGCTAAAACGGAGTAGAACCAGCCCAAGAGAAAGAAGTGTGTTGCAGTCAAGAAAGCTGAAAAGAGTTGGAGATATGAAGAGTGTTTTGACATCAAACATGAAGATGCAGAGTTTGGAAACTGCCTAACTGGTTTTTGGTCTTGCGTTGGTCCAGTGTTTCCTCACTATGCTCTCTTTACTATGTTTTGGAGTGGTAGTATATATCTTGTGCCATTATATGTTGGAAGATTGTGATCTGTTTCTTTGATTTTGACTTTATAGAGGATTGAAATAAAATGATTGTATGAATCTCTGGAGAGATTTTGAACTTTGGACTTCTACACATTGTTGAAACTGTGATAGACTATGGGGGATATTTGAAGTTGGACTAAATGCAGTTTGCATTATTTTATGGCTAAAAGCCTATGGTGACCAAGGAGCAGAATGCAGAGGTTTAAATAGGTATAGCCTCCCATAGTCTCATGTGTTTGAATGCTTGGTCCATAGGTAATGGCACTATTAGGAGGTGTGTCACTGTGGATGTGGCCTTATATGATCAAGCTAGGCCTAGTGTGGCAGTCTTCCTCTGCTGCCTGAGGATCAAGGCATAGAAATCTCAGCTCTTTCTCCAGCACTACATCTTCCTGCATGCCACCATGTTCCCCTTCATGATGATAATGGACTGAACCTCCTCTGAAACTGTAAGCCAGCCCCAATTAAATGTTTTCCTGTATCAGATATGGTGTGGTCATGGTGTCTCTTTCACAACAATAAAACCCTAACTAAGACAACTGTCATTATCCATGTTGACTAAAACATGAGCTATACTTAAGGTGTTTAAGTCAAATTATTCTAGCCTTCTGCATTTTTGTGTCTACAACCTCCCATACCAGCAGTGAAACACATGCCTCCTTTGATATATCATCTATTTGCATATTTGTTCAGTTCAAGTGTGGATATTTACAGTTTCAGAATTATTAAATCATATCTCCTTAGGTTGGATACAACGTTAATCAATAAAGTATAGCATTGTTACAAACTCCCTTTATGTTTAGTTTTATAGTCTTCATTTATTCCTACCAGTCTTTTTGTTCTTGTCAGTATGGTAATTAATTGTGTCTATGATAGATTTAGATAATATTACAATCTGTATTTTCTATGTTTGCTTCAATCTAAATAGATTCTATGTTTTCTTCAGCAGTTTGATGCCAGTTTTATCTGCCTACTTTTCATTTAAAATAATATATGATTTATCTCCATAATCCCATGTTCTGTCTTCCATTCCTCTCTTTCAAATGTATTTGCTTTCCTTTTAAATGTAAAATAATTTAACATTACATTAAATAACAATTTTGAAGTACTTGTGAGCTCATTTCCTCATCTCTGATTTTTCTGCTTCTTCTTGGTCACAATTCCCTGTTCATTTTTGTTTTGCAAATTTATTAGTAGTCAGCAAAAGATTCAGATGGTTCACACAAACACTTTCACAGCTACTTTTGTGCATACCTCCCTCCTATTACCTGTTAGTTGAACTGCGATCATTTCACATACATGGATTCTATTTTCTATCTCTTCAGCAGAATGAAGTAACAGTACTTTACTTGGTGTTTGTTCCTGCTGTGCTGCAGTGTAAAACTGCTTCCTGGTAGCAAAGCTGGGATGACGGCAGAACTCACCTCCTGTGCTTTCTGTCTCTTAGTCAACATCATCTTTCCTTGCATAGTCTTGCCCTATCCATTGTTCTGATTAAACAAAAATGACTGTTGCCAATGTTTTTTCTACTTTTTTGGTGGCTTTTATTAGAGGAGAAAGTTCTGGATTAGTTACTCCATTATGGGCAAAACTGGAAGTGCGTTTGTGGAAGTGTTTTTTTAAAACTGAATCATACCATTTGTATGTTTTTAGCATCTGCTTCCCCAATTTCATCCTTTGAAAGCATATCAAGGATTATTATGGATGAAATTGTATTTACTTTTATAACATGTAATAACTAATATATACATATATATTAACATGTATGGAGAGAGAATTTAATTATTATTAATATTTGTTTCCTGTATATATGTAGAATAGTTCATATATTTTTACCTCTCTACCTTATGTTGCATTAGTCTGTTAATTCAGTCCTTCATGGTTTCCATGATACGTTACTGTGTGCCAAGTACTCATATTTCTGTACTGGAGAAAACAAAGAAAATTAATGACATTCTTAGATTTTTTCAATTCATTCTGAAAATATAATTAACTTTACAGAGTTGAATCTCTGTAACTATGGCTGCATTTTTCTAATGTGGTAGATTTATTTTATATTTCAGCAAAATACTTCTGTTATAAATAAATTTTTAACTATACATTTAAGCACAACCTGTGATTTTTCTAATTTCAAATGACTTTGATGATAGTTTATAGTAGAGGATTGAGTTTGAGTTGCTCCCTGCAGTTCATTTCTTATTACCCTAATTAGAGGATGGTGCTAATGAGTGTGCGATGGGCTACAGGTAGTGTTAGGTGGTACTACTTAAATAAAGACAATGAACAACAACAAAAGCAAAAACTTTCCAAACTTCTGATTGGAGAAATGTAATTATAGAGATTCACACTACTCAACAGCTTTGCACTTTGGAATAGAAACAAACTGGAAAAAGACTTACAGCTTTGTTGTCATTCTTGGCAATTTCTACTCTGTGTACCTAAGTTAGTCAAGTGGCAGGCTTCAAAAATTGAAAGTTAGCACCTTTAATGAGTGGGAAATATATAGTTCTTTCTTGCTATAGAATGAAAAAGAAAAACAGAAATAAAGCTATTTCATGTGAAGATGCCTTAGAAGCCTGAATCACAAACGTAATTCAGTGTGGATTATGTTTAGAATGCTATTCCTTAGGGATTTCTGTCATTACTTCCTACAGTTCATAGCTATAACATGCTAGTAAACAGTTATATTTTAAGAAAAAGTTAAAGAAAAATGTAAAAATACATTAAGTCAAAAGTAATAACTACGGTACACAACATTTTATTATATGTTGCAAAATGACTACTATGGCCAATGCATTGAAATGATGAATATTTTAGGGGAAGAAAATTCTAATTCTCTTCATTCGATTCTTGCATCAAATTACTATACTTGATGCCATAAATAAAAACAAATATGTTTCAATTAAAATTAGTGTTAAAGTAATATTTGATTAGAATCTTATCCATTAATTACTTTACAAATCTTTACTCCATATTCTTTAGTAAATTGAGGTTAAAGATATGTTTGGAAAAATGGAAAAGGGCAGAAAGTAAGAAGAAACAAGCTGAATAAAGCCTTGTCTTAAGCAGTTGAAATACCAAGTCAATACAACAAACTACCATTTCTAAGTACTTCATTATGTGTCTAACTATTAACTACTGCTCTTCTTAACTCTTCCAGAAAGCTCCATGAATTATGTACACTTGCTCTCCCTAATTTGCAAATATGAAAACGGAAGCTTACTTATAGAAGCCAGGTAGCTAGCTGAGGTCAGACAGCTATTGTGAACTAAGGCCAAGTTTGACAGTAAGGTCTGCATCTGCACAACTCTTTTAATTGCCTGATCTTTATTTTCTACTATCTGCATTTAACGTTTTGTAGAGTCCTTAAGAATTATTTCTAATGGTTAGTTTTTTTATTGAGTGATCTTAAGTGACACATTATACATAATATGTTAGCTAACAGTTAGTTCTATGGCTTTGGAGGTCTGTTTCTATAACCTTATTCACACTCTTAAGAGGTAGTAAAGTGAAGTGGGACAAGGCATGGATTCGAAGCCTTAAGCATATCCTTAATTCCAGCTCTCCTTTTAGAAAGCCCTGGTGTTATTAGTTTATACTTGACTTTTCTCTCTCATGGGACAGAAACAAGGATGTAATTACTCAAAGATTAATAATGAAGTCTTTCACAGTGTCTGAGTTTGGTTTTCTCCAGAGTTCTAAAAAGGTTTATTCTAATAAGATCTTCCACTATAAAATTATTTTCATGGACTAAATTATTTTTTAACATTTAATTTCACAAATTTCCTTAATATATTTTAAGGTGTATTTCTTTAAATTTTTAAGAGGCAACAGTCTCACTTATAAATAAAAGATATTCAAATTAAAGTCAGACAAACATTGGAAAAAATTCATTATGAGTGTGTAATATTTGATCAAATATAAGGCCTCTATATTTAAAAATTGTGTTAATTTGATTCTAAAACACTTTTCACTGTTCTTTACCTCTTAGCATCCACATCTTAGTGTAATCACCTTCTGTGATGTTCTATTTTCTGGGTCAATCTGACTGGGCTAAGAGACATCCACATAACTGGGGAAATACTATTTCTGAGTGTGTATATGGGAATGTTTCTGGAGACAGTCACACTTGAATCAATATTGACAGTTGTGTTCAATCTGTTAAGGGTCTAAACATTATAAAAAGGCCGAGGCCCTCCAGGGTCCTCCCATTGTGCTGTAAGCCTGTATTTAAGACCTCTTCCCCCTTAAATAAATGACATTCAACATTTAAAATTAAAATATATATATATATTATATATATAATTGAATGAATACTGTGAATGTTATATATGAATACCACAAGTGTGATTAATATCATGAGTGTAATTAATGAATATCATGAATGTAATTTCAAAAAATAAATAAATAAAGTTAAAAAAAAAAAAGGCCGAGGGGCTTGGACTCAATGTGCCTAGGCTCAGTGTGCCGGGCTCTGCTGACTCCCCATGGGAGATCTTGATTTGGGGGATGTGGGGTGGCTTGGGAGGGAGGGCTGGGGGGTGGGAGGAGGGAGGAGATGGGATCTGTGGGTGTAATGAAGAGTGGGTAGAAATTTTCTTAATAAAGAAAAAAATTTTTTAAAAAGGCCAAGAAAAGCTATATTCTGTATCTTGGTGAACTCAGACACCATTATCTCCTGCCTTTGAACTTCAGAGCTCCTAATTCTCAATCCTTTGGCTTTGGACTAGGATTAAACCATCACCTATCATCATTTCCACGTCTTTAGACACAAACTAAATTTTACCACTGGATTTCTTGACTTGGCAGCTTAACAACAGAAGTTAATAGTATTTCTTGGCCTCCAATCCCCATGAGCCAATTCCTATAAAAATCTTTCATCTACCTATTTATTTATGTCTGTCTGTAATTACATATGTATGTATACACATATTCACATATGTATGTATGCATGCATGTATCTCTGGAGAATACTCCTCTTTTTCTGTGGGGAGAATATATTGAGTTCCTTCTAATAAGTAAAACAAGGGAGGGCTGGTTGAATGTCAGTTCCAAGATTAGACAGTAAGCAGCTTGTTCTGTCTTTTGCCTTTGTACTTGCTCATACTGTTGAAGTAAGGTAATTGTTATGAGCTGATTTATGGAGCACCGAGTAAATTAGAATACTACCTAGGTCAAATATAGACTTATTGCATGTTACAAAAACACAGAAACAACAATGAATTAAGTAATTAAATAATTAAAATAAAATCAAAAGTATGAAAATATAGCATGTAGTTGTATACTCATTTCTACATACAATTCCAAGGTCAGAACCATAAAATATCTAATATGTCCTAAAAGTTATGAATTTTAGGTTGCCATAAAGTATTTTAAGTGGTTAAAAGAAAATTGAAAAATTGTAAAAGTTTATTGGAAATTGTAGGTCTTAATACCTTTGAAAACACTTTTTCATATTAATGCTATCTGGGAACATTTTCCAAAAGATTAATGAGAAGAAAATGTTATTATAGTATAACCAATAAAGGTAATTGCCCTAGAATATGCAGATTCAAAGATGCATCATAGGGAGTGCTCACCAAGATTCTATGCATTTCTCTACATTTTATAGCTTTTCTTATAATTAGATTTGGATAAGTTCAAGACTATGACTAGCTCTGGGCAATGAAATGGGAGCAAAAGAGACATATGTCACTACCAGTCTGAAACAGCTATGCTTTCTTACAGCTTTTTCTTCCTTGCCTTCTACTTCAATGACCTTGAAATCCCTGTTTAATAAAGAAGTAAACAGGATCTTCTGATATTGCAGAGAGGGGTATCTGCACATCTAAATTGAACATTGATTTGTGAAGAAACAAACCTTTGTTGTTATGCTATTGACACTTAATTTTCTTCCTGATTGGCCATGGTCTAGCATCACTCTGATAAATAAAAATGCCAATAAGCCTACACTAGTATTTAGCTACTGTTTTAAGTAAGATTATTATGGAAACGATGTAATATTCACTAGTGTGGGGAACCAATCTAATTATTTCCACAATCAATTTACAACAAATTATGAATATATTTAAATGTATTCAAAAACAGAACTTAAAAGCAGCAATAATGAATATACATATATACATATATACAAACAATACATTTTAGCCTATATTTTCTTCCTACCAATTTTACATCCTTTTATGCAAGTTGAAGGACACTAGTCAATATGAATCAAAATAGTATCCTCCTATGATGAATAGTGATATTGGCTATAATACTTTATCCCTTTGTGAATCTACTCTTTTTCATAAGATTTTGTAATTCTTTTCATTAAAGAGTCAAAGTATGTCTCTTTATCACTTGAACTGTTATCCTTTGACTTGCTGTGGAAAGATGAATATAATGAAACTGGCAGCATACCAATTACAAGCATAGATTTCAGAATTGATTGAGTGCCAAAGTTTGATAGCTGTTGTCCACCACTGTTACCTTGGAAACATGTTCAGGCTCAGGCACCATTGACCAGAGAAGGAGACATATGATCAGAATCAGTCTTCAGCTACATGGTGAAGCATAGGCAATACTAGACCAGATCAGTGAGCCTCTTGTATACGTATACAGATATATACATGTACGTACACACATATGAAATGATTATTTATTGTGCTTTTAATTTATTTATTTATTTATTTTACATCCCAACCACAGTTTCTTCTCTCTCCTCTCCTCCTAGTCCCTCGCTTCTACTCCTCCTCCATTTCTGTTCAGAAAAGGGCAGACCTCCCATAGATATCAACAAAAATGGCATATCAAGTTGCAGTAAGACTAACCATCTCCACTTGTGTTAAGACTAGGCAAGGCAACCCTGCTCCAACTGTTCTTGTTGTTGTTATTGGTTTTTGTTTTTGTTTGGTTTGGTTTTTCGAGACAGGGTTTCTCTGTGTAGTTTTGGTGCCAGTCCTAGATCTCACTCTGTAAAGAGATGGCTCAGAAGTTAAAGGCTAGGCTCACAACCCTGCTCTAACTGTTAGGAGTCCCACAAGAGGACCAAGCTACACAACTGTCACATATGTGCAGAGTGCCTAGGTCAGTACCATGGCTCCCTGGCTGTGCATTCAGAATCTATGAGCTCCTATGAATCCAGACTAGTTGATTCTGAAGGTTTCCTTGTGATGTCCTTGACCCCTCTGGCTCTTACAATCCTTTCTTTCTCTCTTCTACAGGATTCTCCAAGTTCAACCTAATATTTGGTTAAGGGTCACTGTCTCTGTTCCAATCAGTTTCTTGATAAGTTTCTTTGATAACAATTGAACTAGGCACCAACCTATGAGTATAGCAGAATATTGTTAGGCATCATTACATTGACATTTTTTTCCTCCATTCATATTTGGCTCTATCCTAGGTCTGTGGACTATCTAGCCTCTGGGTGCTGATGGTCCAGGCATTGGCAGGGTTGGGCTTACTTTTGTTTCATGGTTCTCAGGCTAGACTGGTCATTGGTTGGCCATTCCCTCAGTCTCTATACCATCCCTTACCCCAGCACATCCCATAGGCAGGACAGACTGTAGGTCAAAGGTTATGTTGCTGGGATGGTATCCTAATCGCTCTGCTGGAAAACTTGACTGGCCACAGGAGATGACTGGTTAAGGCTATGCATCTGCTATTACTAGGAGTCTTAGCTGGAGACATCCTTGTAGATTCCTTGGAGTTTCCTTTGGACTAGGGTTCTACCGGGCCCTGAAATGCCCGTTCCAGTCACATCTTTCAGTACTGTCACCCTCTATCCCTAACCCCATTCTGACCCCTCATGTTCCTTTGGAATATTCCTACACTGTGTAAATATATGTCACTGTGATTGGTTTAATAAAGAAGCTGACTGGCCAATAGCTGGAAAGGTAGAGGTTAGAAGGGACTTGGAGACAAAAAGAGAGCATGAAAGAAAAGAAGGGAGGTTCTCAAGAAACACGAGCAAATGCAGAGAGGAGATGAACTTGCTGTACTGAGAAAAGGTACCAAGCCACATGGCAGAGAATAGATAAGAAATATGTGTTAATTTAAAATGTAAGAGTTAGATACTAAAATCCTGAGCTATTATCCAAGTGTTTATAATTAATAATACATCTCAGTGTGGTTATTTGGGAACTGGCTGGTAGGACAGAAAAGTCTACCTATATGTTCCCATCCCCACCTGCTCCCAGTATACCCAGGAGATCTCATCTATTTCCCCTTCACAGGGAAATCCTGTGTCCCCACTTGGGCCCTGCTTGATACCTAGCTTCTCAGGTCTGTGGATTCTAGCATCATTATCCTTTACAGCTAGTATCCATTTATAAATGATTACATACCATGTTTGTCTTTCTGGGTCTGAGTTACCTCACTCAGGATGATTTTTTTCTAGTTCTATCCATTGCTCACAAATTTCATTATGTCATTGCTTTTTTAATTGTTTAAATTTATTTTTATTTTATGTGTATTGGTGTTTTGCCTTGGGTGCTGAGGCACATAGAACTGGAGATATAGACAGTTGTGAGCTGCTATGTGTGTGCTGGGAATTGAACTTGGGTCCTCTGGAAGAGCAGGCAGTGCTTTTAACTGCTGAGCCATCTCTCCAGCACAATGACATTGTTTTAAAAGTTGAGTATTACTCTACTGTGTAAATGTACCACATTTTCTTTATCCATTCTTCTGTTGAGGGACATATAGGTTGAACCCGTGTTCTAGCTATTACAAATAAAGTTGCTAGGAACACAGTTCAGCAAGTGTCCTTGTGGTATTATTGAGGATCCTTTGGGAATATGCCCAAGAATGGTATAGCTGGGTCTTGAGGTAGATTGGTTCCCAATTTTCTGAGAAAACACCATACTGATTTCCAGAGTGGCTATTCAAGTGCTAGAGTCCAGCTCCAGATGAGGGCAGGGTCTGAAGATGGGTGGATGCAAGAGCAGCAACAGGAGGAATCAGACACAGGACACTTCTTAGTTTTGTTTCAGGAGAGATGGACAGAAAGGAGGTACACCTCGGTATGGCTTGTCCTGCTCTGATGACTATCTCTTGTAGGTTTTGTTTATACTCAAAATCATTTCCTTTTATACACCTTTTAGTCATCATTGATAAACACAGTTATCTTTTCGAATCATTTCCCTCAAGTTTTAACATCATTAACAAATGGAGTTATCATTTTTATCATAAATCCCATAACCCAAATTTTAAGAATCTAGAGGCACAGGACAGCCTGTTCTCAGGCTAGTAGCTTTGGTTGCTTCAAGGACACTAGACCAAAACAAAAATCTTCAAGCCACACTGGGTATCTTGCCATGTCCCAAGCAGTGTATTATTAACAGACCTAAGAGCAATTATCAAGGTAATTCAGTTAATGGGCTCTCTACAGTCTGGAATTCTTTTGCCTACTTTATTACCTAAAGGATGGCCTCTTATAGCTATTGATTTAAAAGATTTTTTTCTCAATACCCTTACAAGAAAAAGACAGAGAAAAATTTACCTTCACAGTGTCTACTTATAATAATTCCCAGCCCGTTAAGACGTATCAATGAAAGATTCTCCCACAGAGAATGTTAAATAGCCCAACCATGTGCCAATATTTTGTATGACAGCCATCGAAAGTAATACATAAACAATTTCCTGAATCTCTACTATATCATTACAGGATGATATTTTACTAGCTGATTCAAATGCAGATACCTTAGAAAAAAATGTTTGAAGAAGTAAAGAAAATTTTGTCTTGTTGGGGACTACAAATTGTTCCTGAAAAGATACAAAGAGGAGATTCTATTAATTATTTAGGATATAAATTAGGTCTACAAAATATTAGATCCAAAAGGTGCAATTTCAGAGAGATCAATTACAGACTGTTAATGACCTTCAAAGATTATTCGGAAACATTTCCAGTCTATGGAATGCTATTGGGGTAAAAAATGCTGAACTCAGTAATTTGTTCAAAACCTTAGAGGGTGACAAGGATTTAAATAGTCCAAGAGAATTATCAGCTGAAGTTGATAGAGAACTGGCTTTGGTGGAAAATAAAATACAGGAAGGACATATGGATCGTGTAGATCCAAAGCTTGATTGCATTTTGTTTATTTCACCCTCTAAGCATTCTCCTACAAGAATTTTAATTCAGAGGGAAGCTATTATATTGGAATGGATATTTCTACCAAATAAACAGAGTAAAAAATTAAAAACTTATGTGGAAAAGATCTGAGTTGATTTTAAAAGGAAAATTGAGACTCTGTCAATTAGCAGGAATAGACCCAACAGAAATTGTAGTACCTTTAACTAATGATGAAATTGATAAATTATGGGCAGAAAGTAAACCTTGGCAAAGAGCTTGCAGTTATTTTTTGGAGATATTAACAACAAATATCCCAAAAGCAAGAGAATTAATGTTATAAAGAGAGTTCTGTATGGGAAACCCCAATATGTGGAACCCCTACATTTTATACAGATGCAAACAAAGAATGAAAGGCAGGTTACAAATCAGAAAATTTATGTAAAGTGGCTCAAAGTCCCTATAATTATGTCCAAAAATTGGAATTATATGCCATTCTGATGGCATTAATGGATTTTGCAGAACCTCTCAACATAGTTACTGACTCTCAGTATGCTCAAATAGTGGTGTTACATATTGAGACTGCAGAATTTATCCCTGATGCTTCAGAATTAACTTCACTATTTATTCAATTATAAGATACCATCAGGAAAAGGAGTCATCCTTTATATATAACTCACATCAGATCCCATACTGGTCTGCCAGGCCCTCTAGCACAAGGTAATGATGAGATTGATAAATTATTGATAGGAAATGTGCTGGAGGCCTCAGAATTTCATAAAAAAAATCATGTCAATAGTAAGGGTGTTTTTCCATAACCTGGCAACAAGCCAAGGAAATATCCTACAATCAAACTCCTCCACCAGCAGGATGTAACCCAAAGGGTACTCAGAGTAATGAAACTTGGCAGATGGATGTGTTTCATTTCATAGAATTTGAAAAATTGAAATATTTACACCATACCATTGATACCTATTCAAGATTTCAATAGACAGCTGCTCTGAGTTCAGAAAAGTCTGACTCTGTAATCACTCATTTGCTAGAAGTTAAGGCCATCTTGGGTATACCTGCACAAATTAAAACTGACAGTGCTCCAGCATATGTCTCTGGTAAAATGAAACACTTTTTGCTTATTACAATGTAAATCATATTCCAGGTATACCACATAATCCTATGGGCCAAGCAGTCATAGAAAGATCAAACAGAACTCTAAAGTATATGCTAAATAAACAGAAACAGGTAACAAAACCCCCCAGAAATAGAATACATAATGCTCTATTAACTTTGAATTTTTCAATGCTAATGAGAAAGAAACAACAGCTGTGGAGAGACATTGGATCAGAGAAAAAAACTACAGAATTAAATCAGCGTGTATTCTTTAAAGATGCACTGACCTCAGAATGGAATCCAGGATATGTATTATGCTGGAGATGAGGTTTTGCTTTTGTTTCTACAGAAGAAGAAAAGCTATGGATACCATCAAAATTGATAAAGGTTCAATTTGAACAAGAGAGATCTCTTAATTAGAAAAGGTGATAGTTCATCAACCACCATGACCATTCAATTTAAATTAACTTATACGACTAACAAATGCTTTTCATGTAATCAGATATAACTTGCCAAAAGGGAAGCTCCCCTAAGTTAGGGTTGGGGAAGGGTTTTTGTCTTTTAGGAGAAAGAAGGCTAAGGAACCTGAAGAACACTGGACAAATGAGACATCTGATGAAAAAGGACAAATCATCCAGAAAAAAAAGAGTCCCAAGAAAAAGAGAACTGGCCTGTTCATGTATCACTTATCTAACAGGAAAAAAAAATTCGTAAGTCTTCCTAAATGTTTGTTTCTGATGTTCTCTACAGACACATAATACAAATGGTCTTTATGTATTCCCAGTTCAATTAAAAATTAAAGCTGGCTTTGGAGTTTGGAGCATGGCACTCTCCTTCACTAAACCCAAGCATGCTTGTTAAAAGAAAATGCAAAATCTCTGTTTCATGTCAGAAGAACCACCTGATATGGAACATAAGAAAAACTAAAATTAAGGGACTATTCTATTGCCACTAGTCTCCTAAGTCTTTGGTTTTATTTTGACTCTTTAAAACTTTTCTTAAGGTATGAATTTTATATCAATATTTATAAAATTTACATATATATTAAACTTTTGTCATGATATTAATGGTCATATAGAGTACTAACTAATCCTAGAAAAAAGTCTTCATCTAGCTTCCTGGGTTTGAGTCTCTATCAGTTTTCTGCAGGGAACCATGACCAAGTCTAACAGTGACTTCGAAGTCTCCAAAATGATGATGGGGCCCCACAACAATGATTCCACATGGACAATAATAATACCACTAAGCTGACAAACACCACCAAGAGATCAGCTTTGGACTGGAAACTGCTCAGGACAATTTCGAGATGGCTAGCTGAGATGATCCAGCCTCACAGACTACTCGAGCAAGGACTTGAGACAAGCCCTGCATTTTCCCATTATGCAAAGACTGGACAACAAATGATATAGCCACCTCTCCAAGGATTTGACAATTAACCCCAAATTTTCTTTTAAGGATCCCAAAAGATGCCTTCATCCTCAATAAGCAGGAAGTAATTTTAAGAACACAATGCCCACATTCCCAAGAGTTGGGGTGGGTGGATTTTTGGTCATTCAGTGAGTTATGGATAATTGTCATTGTTTAGGGCATTTGATTACAAAGGAGATTAGATTCAGCATTCTTATTTTGAGAAAAAAAGAAAAAGAAAAAAGAGGATATAGATAAGAGGTAGATTATTGAATCTACTCTGAAAAAAAAAGAGATATAGAAATGATGGCATAAAAGGTTAGATTATTGAATTTACTCTGAAAAGAAAGATGGGAAGATATAGATATGATATGATAAAAAGGTAGATTATTGAATCTACTTTTAAAAGGCAACTACTAGTTTTAAATATTTTATATTGGATTGGATTTTTATATATTATATACAAATTATGTATATTGATACAAATTTTAGATTGATTTTGTTAGAAAATACTGTACATATATTTTTAATCTTGTTCAAGGTATTATACCTATATAGTTATTTAACAATGTAATGCAAATTGCTTGAAAGTTATTATTACCAACTAATTACAATGTAAACAAATGAAAGTCAGTAGTTAGTCATTACAATCAAACTTATAGCTATGTTAGGTATGTTTTCCAGATCAAACAGTGATATATCTTAGATATAGAGATGATATTCAAACACTTCAGAGATCTACAGAATATGGCATTTAAGATATTTTAATAACATGGATTTTTTTTCTTTTTTTTTAATGGCAATGAGACATGTCTGCTCCTGGAAGGACAAATCTACTTCAGAGAAGATGATGGTCATTAAAGAAACTCATTATGGAGCTTACTTTCATTGTGGCAAACTGGGCAAGAAAGTGCCCTTGCCTCAACTGCTAACAATATACTGTCCAAAATGAACAAGCAGGACACAAAAGAAAGGACTGCTGATCCTTGCCAACATAAGGTAGGAAGGGTCTTTAGAAAATCCTGCTTCACAGATCAGTCTGTCAGATATGCTAGGCCTGTAGGCTGAAGATGGATGCCCCAACATTGCAGAGTAACCTTGGG